>JASSUY010010533.1:55399-101578 GCA_032466535.1 Forpus xanthops
GCCACCAGATTGGTCAGGCAGGATTTCCCCTTAGTGAAGCCATGCTGGCTGTCACCAAGCACCTTGTTGTTTTCCATATGCCTCAGTATGCCTTCCAGGAGAATCTACTCCCAGATTTTGCCAAGCACAGAAGTGAGGCTGACTAGTCTCTAGCTCCCCAGCTAATCCATACTCCCCTTCTTGAAAATATGGGTTATATATCCCTTTTTCCAGTAATTGGGAACTTCACCTGACTGCCAAGATTTTTCAAATATAATAGACAGTGGTTTAGCAACATCATTTGCCAGCTCCTTCAGGACCCGCAGATGGATTTCATGAGGTCCCATGGACTTATATACGTTCTGATTCTTAAGATGCTCTCGAACCAGATCCTCTCCTGTTGTGGCCCAGGGTCTTCATTCTCACTGTCCCTGCATCTGCCTTCCAAGGCTTGGGTGGTGTGGTCAGAACATTTTCCAGTTAAGACTGAGGCAAAGAAGTCATTTAGAAACTCAACTTTCCCCAAATCCAGGGTAGCTAACTCTCCTGAGAGCTTCTGGAAAGAGATCACTTTGTTGCTAGCCTATCTTTTATTTGTAATGTACCTATAGAATACCCTTCCTGTTATACTTAACATCCCAAGCCATGTTTAATTCTAAGTGGGCTTTAGCTTTCCTAACCTGGTACCTGGCTTCCCGCACAACATCCCTATATTCTTCCCAGGCAGCCTGTCCTTGCTTCCACCTTTTATAAGTGTAGGCCTCTTTTTTTCCTTCAAATTTTCCTCAGCAGTTCCTTATACATCCAAGGAGGTCTCCTGGCCCTCCTGCAGCACTACTTTCTAGTTGGGATCCATCGCTTCTGAGTTTGCAGCAGGTGATCCCAGAATAGCAACCAACTATCTTGGGCCCCACTGCCCTCTAGATGTATATCCCATGGAGTCTTACTGAGCTGGTTCCTGAAGAGGCCAGTCTCCTGTCTTGAAGTCCAGGGCAATGAGTTTGCTGCATGCCCTTCTCATTGTCATGAGGATCTCGAATTCAACCATCTCATGATCGCTGCAATCAAGGCTGCCCTGTAGTGTCACATTTCCAACCAGCCCTTTCCTGTTGGTGAGGACAAGGTCAGGCATGTCACCTCTCCTCATCGGCTCCTCTATTACTTGCAGAAGGAACTTGTCTTCCACACAATCAAGGAACTGCTTGGATTGCTTATGCCGGGCCGTGCCGCCCCTCCAACAGACATCAGGGTGGTTGTAGTCCCCCATGAGAAAGAGGGCCTGCAAGTGTGAGGCTGTTCCTATCTGGTTATAGAGTGCTTCATCCACCTAGTCCTCCTGGTCAGGCAGTCTGTAACACATCACTTTATATCACTATAGCTGAGTTTGAAAAGGGGAAGGTGGGATATGACTTACAGTTTTACTACTTTAAATTAACCTGCATATTTAAAGCAACACAAACTATGTCTAGACAGGGCTTCAAGGCCTTGGAGAATTACAAATATGAGTAATATACTGCGTCTTTTGCATAAATTAATCGAAGAGCAAACCCCAGCCCTTGCCGAAACCCCTAATTAATAAAAACTAACTGTGATTATCATGTAGGACACAGCAAATGTATAGAAGAGATTCTACTGGATTTTAACTGATGTGATAGGGCACCTATAACCTTGGTTTCCCCTTGCTGAGCTAAAGCAAAATTGTTTCATCATAATGGGAGTTATTCCCAAGTCAGTTTTCACAAGTCTTTCTCTTTTCAATCCATATGATCACAGTTAGCTTTAACAATGAGGAAAAAAAATGAACCTTTGATTTACCATGAGTACATTTTATTATTTTCTGACTCAGAAGTGACTGAAAAAAATTTTGCTCTGCCCTTACAACAATCAAATGCTGTTCTGCAGAGAAAAAGTGGGGAGATGTTACACTGAGGAGATAGATGCTTTAAAAGTTTTGCACATGACAGAATGCAATTAAATTGAAATAAAAAAAATAACAACATAGCATTTGAATTAAATACATATCCCAAAGCACTTGACAAGTAGGTCAATATAATTATAAGCATTTGATTGTTGCTTATTTTAGCAGGAATGATTTAAGAATGAAAAATAGTTTAGTGTAGTCTCTCTCACTTTGTGGCAGTTCCACAAAGGTGGTAGTATAGAGCATCCTGGCACTTCCAAAGCCTGGCCAATGCTAAATTTCATCTCCAGCTGCACAGAAATATTTGTGTTATTTTCAGTGGATTTGCCTAGTAGTAAACATTAGAAACCAGAATAAAATACAGACAAGATACCAGCATTCGGTTTATTTTCATCATTAAGTCACTCTAGATGATCTACTGCCTCTAGATGCAGTATTCAGGTCTCCTTGAAGCTGTGAGATGTGGGGATGGGATGGAGGAATGGATATGTATACTCTGCAAGACTGGATCATTAATGAGCAGAACATAAGAAATCATATAGGGAAAAGGAAGCCAGCTTTTCATACCACCATCAGTATTCTTTCCCTACAGAGAGCTTCCATTAGATGATATTTAACTCAGATAATTACCTTTCTAGCTGACATTATCTATAGGAAATCACAATTTCACTATGCCAAAAAGAAGCTAAATGGCTAACTCTATTTCACTCCATACCCTTCAACTGATTTTTCAACTGATAATTTAAGGCAGAATATTCTACCCAGTCTCCATTCAAGTGCGTATTTCTGTATGGATGGAATCCTTCCTTTCTTTATACTTGATTCTCCAGGAAACAGATAAAATTATATCTTTGAAGATGCTGTTTAATGGCAAAGCTTTTTTTGTTTTTATGCCTTCCCTGGTTCTCAAATTCATTAAATTCAGAGATCTCACTTCTCCCCTTGGAATTACAAGCTACAAAGTATAAGTTTCATTCATATGTCTCCAAAGAGAAATATTCCTATTGGGGAGCAAACCTTCCTGCTCTGCTGGAGGACCAAAACACTTTGGGGTGCAGGTCCCCCACTTTGCCATGCAGGCACTGCACCATACTGCCCCAGTTCCTGGGCACCACAGTTCCTCTCCACTGCCAGCTGCCTTTCCTCAGGCTTTGGGCTTCACTTTGTCTGCACCCCTGTTTTGTTTACAGTTCAGCTTTGGCTGTCCTCCCCTCCAACATTACAGGCCCAAGCTTCCCAAGCACAGAATGTAGTTCTAAACTTTCTCAGAATATAAATGTAAAAAATGCTTTTTCTTTACGAATCCAGCATTAGCATGGTGTATGGTTGTTCTGTCCCCTGGGCTTTTTGGAGCAGGAACCAAAACTTTTGATTGCAGTTACCCAATGTGGGATTGTCATCCATTTCAGAGTCTCAAAATCTTATTAAATAGTAAGTACTTATTTATGACATTGTTTATGCTTGTGCGTTCCTATGACTAAGATTAGAGATTTTTGTCATTTCCAATTCTTTTTTTTTTCAGTTCTGACATTTGCCCTTCTGAGAAAATTATCCCAAAAACTCCATGCCTATAACCAGGCTGATGACATATCTGCACCAGATTAACTACCTCTCCTTTTCTGGCTGTCACTATGCTGCTTGGCACTACGACATATTTTAGTTTCACTAGCAAAGAATGTTAGACTTTACTCAGGTCTGAGCAGATCTCCAAGAGAAATGCTGGTCTGATATGTAATGAAAATATGTGGATTAGTTTGGTGCATGTCTGATGTCCTTGTTACTAAAGCAAAGTTCTCATTCTCAACAACTGGAATAATCCAGCTTTAAGAGCTTGAAGTGTAACATTTCCTCAGTTTGTCCTTTTCCCTTTATATCATCAGTTGCCTACCTCAATCTTAAAAGCATCCTGCTCAACAGACAGTACAATATAAACTGTGAAACCTGACTTATATGTGCTTTTAGTCATTAAGAAAACGTACAAAACAAATTTTTCAGACCATGAAAGCAATGAACATGCATCCCAACAAACCTTAAATTCGATAATTACATATGTTAGATTAAAGGACAGTATACCAGGTACTTACTAGATTAAAAAAAAATATACCAAGCATTTTCAATTGCATATTGTTCTTTTTCTTTCTACAACTACTGAATATTTCTCAAGTGCAGAGCTTTTCATTCGGACAGCTGGAAGTATTATATAATATTGTGTATTAGTTTGCCTACCTTTTTCAGGATGACACTCTTCTTTCAGAATGTCTTCTGTACCTTCTCATTGTTTATTGCATCAATCACAAAAGAGGCTTAATTTCTTGTGCATTTTCTGCTGCATCCCTAACTAATCTTGAATCTTATTCAAAATTAAGTCTCATTCTATTTGGCTTGCAATACCAATCTCACCCCTGTTATATTCTGACAAGTAACTTCTGAGCTTTTTCTGATGCTTTTCCTCATATTTGAGTTTTGTATTCCTAAACTTCATTTCTCCTTTTCCTTTTGCCTTTTTGTTTTCATTTGCTTGGTTTTTTTTCTTGATGTCTTAAAAAAATCAAACAAACTTGGGCAACTGACAGCTTTCTGTTATTTTGGGACTACTGCCTGGTATAATGGCCATTTTTTTTTTTCTCTTATAATTCCCTCTGTTCAGTTATGTTGTCTCTTGTATTACACTTAGCTTGCAAGCTTACCCAGAAAAGAACGCTCATTAACTTTGTGTCTGTACAGCACCTAGGACAACAAGGCAATGATTCAAGTCTGAGATTTTTTTCAGATCTGTAACAACAACAGTAGCAAAACCAGAACCATTGAAGCTGTATATTGTTCAAAGAAATTTATCTCAAAAAACGTCCATATTTTTTGCCATACTATGCTCAGGGTTCTGACTGAAAGTATATACTTTCTCAGTGCATTGCGACTGTACCCTCTCCCTTTCTTCCATTCTTGAAGTGATGAAATCTCTGCTCCTGGCCAGTTTGAGTTTTTTTAGGCTGCCAGTAATGCTACTACACTTGCATCCAGCCACTTCTCCCATAGAAGGACAGGTTTGTGTCTTCTTCCGAGCTGTCCCTTTCCTGCTTCTTGTTTTCTAAAGATGATTGTCTTCTTTGTAACTTTTGTAATCTTTGAAAACAAGTTTGTAATGTGATAGTCTGAACAGAATTAACCAAAACATCCATAAGGAAGGGAAGTTGAGGGAAAAGGAGAGGGAAGGAGAAAGGAAAAGGGAAAAAGAAAGCAAAAGGAAAAAAGGAAAAGGAAAGGGCAAGAGGGAAGGGGAAGAGGAAGAGAAAGGGGAAGGAAATTCCTCTTAGTATCTGTCATTTTGTTTATCTTAATGACACCCATCTCGGTCTTTACACAAAACCTGATTTAACTTTGCTGTTGGCCTTGCTGTGAGAACAGCTGATTGAGCCACAGAATGTCTAGAGGCCTCGTCCAGTTTAAAATTCTCTGCAATTCTATAATTGGGCTAACAATCATGAAGAGATGGATCTTGCTTTGGTACAAAATTCTGAGAAGGTTGAAAATTATTGTTTTAGTCTCCATGGGTAGGGTTTTCCTCATTCAACTTAAAACACTTAATGACCATGTCTAAGCCAGTAACTGGAGAGGAAGAACCATCTCCAAAATTACTTTTTGTCACCTGATTAGATGTCTAATGTGAGCTGAAGTGGGCACCTTTTTCTCCTCAAGTTCAATATGAGAACTCCATGCAACCAACTTTCTGATGCTTGAGCTGAGAAAGATGAATTTCAGAGTAAGATGAACAAAAATTACCTATTTTGTGGTCACATACACCCTTTGATGTGTTACATTTTCCTAGTGATAACTTTTTACCTTCAAGCTGACTGCATCTTCCCCCAAAATGTGAAAGGAACAAATCATACATTTAAACTGAGATGCAATAGAAACATTATACCAAGGCATAAAAAAATAGTATAAAAAATGACAACCCATATTCTTTTGTGATAACTTTTTTTACTGACAAAACTGGAGGAGAAATAAAAAGAATTTACAAGAAGAGTTTGCTAGTAACAAGCCCCAAAACCTCTCTAAGGAAATGGAAATGTTATTCGATGTTACAAGTCAACGCTGCATTGTTGACAGAACTCTCCCTGCCAAGCATTCATTTCCATTTATTATGTTTTTACAAATGCTGAACAAACCATCCAAGATCATATTGGGACTTAGAGCACAAGGTTATCATTAATAGCAGGGCATTAACAATGTGCTAAAACATTGCAAAACTGCTGAAACAAACTCATGACCTGAATGTGCTCTGAGTTCAATGAGAACATTAAATTCTTCATGTGGTTAGGCTCTTAAGAGCTACATGCTATTAATGACAACAAGAAACCATGTTGGAAAAAGCTGTTTAGTAGAGAGGTTTGTTTGGCATTATGATGTAAGGAAATCATCACTGAAGTCTTCTATATGCACTGGCAGAGCACAGGATAGCTCTGACTCAGGTAATAGCTGTCTGTCTGTATTTGAAATATTAAATATTACATAGTCTGGCCCACCAACTACTTTCTTGCTTCAGTAATTGCTGTATCAAAAAAGCACTCAGGATCTTTAGTTTCATTATTTTAAACCACTATAATTTCATTTTTTCTCTTTTCAATCAGTGCTTAGGGATTATTGAATCATAGAATAGTTGGGATTGGAAGGGGTTTCTGGAAATTGTCTAGCAGGGTCAGCTAAGGCAGGTTGCTTAGGACTATGTCCAGTCTCATTTTGAATAACTCCAAGAAATGAGACACCAGGACATATCTGGGCAACCTGTTCTTGTTTTCAGAAAGGCTTTAAAAAATAAAAAGATTAAATTCTTATCTCTGCTTCAGAAAAAAAAATGCTATACACCACAACTACAGCTTCAGTTTGAATTATGAAGTGTAAGACGCAAACATGTCCTCCCTGAAGCTGAAATTCACTTTGCAACTTATTTACCCATGCTAATATGCCAATCGATTTGCAGAAATGACACAATTTCCTCTCTTTTTAACTTAGCAGTTTCTGTTGGCTGCCAAAATGAATTAAATAAAACACAGATCTTAGAGCTGACATGCCAATCAAAAATAGCAGGTGCTTTCCCTTAAAATGCTGTCAGGAGCCCAGTTTCTGGGCCCCCTAGAGTCTCAGAAAGTGAATGTGGCTTTTGCTCACATAGGAGGCTCATCTTGCTCAGGAAATATATCTAAATCCTGCCTGGGAAGCTAGACAATGGCAGTGAAAGGGATTGAAGAAGCCCTCACCATATCTTGGAAGTTGCATCAGGTCATTGATGGCGTCTGACAGGTCAAGGGGACCTTAAGCCCTCAGATATCCACCTCTACTTCATGGAGCATAATCAGCTACAAACATCTCCTTTTGGTCCATTGTGAAAGACAGAGGGCTTTGCCCAAAAACTCTGTGGGTCTCCAAACATCTTGTCAATTAGATAAAAACACGGGGTTCACAAGGTTTGTGGATTATGTCTGGTAGGCTTTTTCTAGCTGAAGCTACTTAAATGAATTCTTGTCAAACGACAATTGAGAGAACCCCTTTCCAGTTGAAGTTTCAAAGAATTTGCTGGTTTTAAAAAAAAAAAAAAAAAACAAAGACCAAAAACAAACCAAAAAAAAGCCCCATGAAACAAACAAATCAACCTGAAGGCTGCTGTCTCCCTTAAGCTATTCACATACCATTATTGGCCGAATTCTGTTCTCATCCTCAGCTGTCAAAGTAATGAAGGGAGTAAGTTTTAGCTTCACAAACTCAAGGACAAACTTCCCACTGGTTTCAGTAAAATCAGTGTTTTACTGACATTTACTCCTTACATTTTTATTTTTGTTTGGACAAGAGTTCCATTTGTGGATCTGAAAGCGTTTCAAAGATGTGGCTATGTTCCACAGTATGTTTGAGATGCAGGTAAATACTATTTAGGTCTTTCAGTGCTTGTGGAAACTGTCTTGGGTTGTGAGTCTGCAGATGAACCAAAAACAGAGCTCCAAACAACCGAATTCCAGATTCCCTCATTAAAAGGGTATATGAACTATTACATGTCAACACTACTGCCTTTGATTTACTAAGGCCTAGAAGGCCTAGCTGTTGAGTCTTTTTCTTTCTTTTTTTTTTTCCTACATGGCTATTTTTCTAGCCAGTTTTACAGAACTTTTCCCTGCCAGGTACTACACTGTGGTAGATTGGTATTTATATTAACAGTCATCTCTGATTTAGGTTCCCCCTGAGAAGCCACAGTATGTTTTGAGACAAGAATACAAGAGTACATCACCACCAGAAATGAAAGGCATATGTGAATATATTTAGAAATTTGACCTATTTGGAAAGATACCTTTACTGAGTATGATCAAGCAGATGTAGTTACGTGTTATAGTGAGAAGTACAGTTAAGATATGAGAAAGGAAGATTCAGGCAAAACCTGGATAAGGCTAGAATATGATTGAAAGAAACAAGGGGAGAGAAGAGAAAGTTTCTTCATCAGATGGTAGAAGAAATATCCTGCACTGCACTGAAAGCTCATGTCCTCCCAGGAGACAGGTTCCTACATTTCTTGTGGGCAGAAAGTGCTAGGACGTGGCTCTATTATAATTTCTTTCTTCTTACAGCAGTGTAAAGGACCCTGGATTTTGGCTAACAGTACAATACAACTCTGTAAGTTTTGAAGCATGTAGCTGTCCTTAGAATCCAGACTGAAGTCTCCACACATAAAATAAGTTAAAAAATAACATTTAACATCAACAGGATGTTTTCAATAGGAGTATCTGAAACATCGAAATCTACTATTTTTACAATCAGCAAAAAAACTTACTGGAGGTCAAGTAGGTTTTGTTTAGTTTTTCAAGAAGTCATTACTTCTGTATTCAAAATACCTTTGAAAATATTCATTTTAAGCACCAGACCATCTGTTAAATGTCCTAATAAAAAGGGCTTTACTAAACATGAATCAAATCCTCATAAGTCTAAACTGATGTTTATTGTGTTTTTACAGCTGAATTTCAAAATTGTATTTTTTCACTTTTATCTGCTGGAGCCTCAGATTGTGTTACACATCAGCAATAATTACCACTGCTTTTGCTGTAGCTGGGGAAGAAAGAGGATTCTTTGTATACCTCTTTCATGACATTGTCAATATATTAATACAAGTTATAAGAGCAAACCCAAAGAGACAAAGAGTTGTTTGTTATATTATTATCCAGGGGTGAAAGCACAAATCTTAAGGAAAAAAAATCCAGTAGGGACTGCAGCCAAAAAAAAGGTCTAAGCAAGGCAGGCTTCGACACCTGATTATATGCGAACCCAGCAGTGTAACCATGCAGGGATCCCCTTCTTGTGTTTGTAGACAAGGATTGAATGAGAAGTGATGAGATAACCAGGGAGTGTGCATGCTTAATGATATGCCTATTTTTTTTCTACCGGCTGCTAATCTGCAGCTCTGGTGATGATTGCAATTTCATCTCCAGAGAGCTGCTATTCAGAAACATCAAAATGGTATTCAACTGAGTACCTTGTGTTTCTTTAAGTGTAAGGCCAGATTGCCCTATCAACCATTGAAGGGGGGGACCTCCCATTTTACTCTGCTCTTTGCTCCTCCCTAGGTGATGCCAGACAGCAAATGGCAAGAGGAAAGTAGGATCCAGCCCGCTCACCTGATATGCTGTAAGAGGACCTGTCTGCAGGAGGAGCTGGGCTGTCAAATCTCTATTCATCAATACGAGTGTATGGCTGCACATAGGAAAAGTGACTCAGTGTGTGAATAGAGCTCTGGCAATTCCATTAAGAACAGAGAGAGGCAAAACAACTTCAAATTAGGCCAGCAAAACCCTGCAAATTAGTCCTTGCCTTATTTTCTTGTTTGGTTTTGCAATAAAGCAACACAGAGCAGCCACACACCCATGTCTACCTATAGGTATGTGAGGACACTTGCCACAAGCCAGACTTTTAATCTCTGTTGCCCTGTAGAAATCAGTTCTCTGTCAACCGTATGCAGGTGCTGCTGACAATACAAACTGCAGAATACACTGATGATCACAACTTTATGGACATGGCTCAACCATGTTAAATTAGCAACTTCAAGAGCTATTGAGAACCCAAATCTGTACATCTTGGGCGAGTTCCTGGTGGAAGCTATGTATTCTGCCTGCTGATAAATAAAGGTTTATGTGAAAGACACTTTCAAAATTAAATCTGGTGTCAGTTCCTTCTTTGTGAATGTGCTCATAACTTGAGCATGTTAATATCTCTTGTCTAGATGGCAGTTTTTGGGGGCAGGATCTCTCCCCAGTTAAGAGTAACACATGCCCTATACAAGTGCACCTTCATACAAGATACCCTACATTCTTTCCAGCGCCCATTCATTGCATGAGTCAGAGTATACTGTTACTGTCAGATTCAATCCAAAAGATTTGTACCTACACAAGAACACAGTCTATGTGCACATGTAGGCAAAGTGTGTTGATAGACTTTAGTGAAACAGAAAAAAATATTTATTCTCTGTATTTATTCTCTATATTAATACAGAAAAAATGCCATTAATAGGTACAGAAATCACCACAGATCTTCCTCAGCTGAAGCTTGGTGACCTGTATAAAGACCTTTTGCCTCCCTCAGAGACTCAGCATTTCCTGAGGGTGCAGTGGTTTGTATCAAGCCTGCTGAGCAAACTAAAAGTCCCTTAAAGCTCAGTGGTGAATTAATCATGCTTGGGCCACCCGCCAGTACAAAATTAGAATGGTGTGTGACTTCTGTGTGAATTGCACATGAAGCATAGACGCTATTTGTATGTTAATAACTGTGTGGCCTTTTGCTTTTCTTATTTACGCCCTGTGCTTTGCCCAGATGCAAGCAGGTAAAGTCACCCACCTTCTCCTGACACATCACACATGACATTGCCCAAGCATAAAGTGTG
This sequence comes from Forpus xanthops, assembly GCA_032466535.1. Classification (NCBI taxonomy): domain Eukaryota; kingdom Metazoa; phylum Chordata; class Aves; order Psittaciformes; family Psittacidae; genus Forpus; species Forpus xanthops. Next base: position 66,208 of record JASSUY010010533.1, read on the forward strand.
CAATCAGTTTTTTCCCCACTGCATACAAACACAAACACATAGACAACCTTAATCACACCACCTGGCAAAGGAACAGTCTCCCCTCCTCCTAGACTCTCTGGCAGATGGCACAACAGCAGCACAGTTTCACAGCTCCAGGACCAAAGTAACAGCTGTTGGATTACCACACACTTTCTAGAGCTTTAATCTTCGAAGAAATTCTGGGTCTTATCTGGCTTTCCCTTTCCTCCTGTCATTCGCAGAGAAGGCAGGAGCCTCAGAAAACAAGATTATGCAGGCCCTTAGCACAGCCTAAAGCCACGATGTCAACAAGGATAAAGACAATACGGTTAATGGCTGAAAATATGTGTAAGGGCGTAGTCCTTCAGAATACGGATTTTTGAAGATAATTACAGGGTCTGGAAAATTAGGTTGAGAAAGATTTTAATAGGGAAAATATTTCAGTTTCTCTAAAATGTTACCATTGAAAATGTCACAGGATGAGTTGGTCATATTTCATGTGCAATCTGAAAACATGGAGAGTTGTCTGAAAGATTATGAAATAACTGCAGAGAAGGAAGCACTTTAAGAACAAATTATTATCTCCTCTTCCCTATATGTGACTGCCACTTCTGGAGCTCATTTGTCATTAGACTTAATGGTTGCGGACAAGGAGCATCTTTTAAAAAACTCCAGATCCAAAATGCATTTCCAGTGAGCAGACATAGTAGAGCAGAATTTACATTAACATCTGTAACTGAACCATGCTTCATTTCTTTTGAGACTCAAGTTTTAGTTATATTAAGGGGTACATTGCCATGGCTGGTGCAATCACAGCATCATATTATTAATGAATTTTCCATTATCAATGGACTTTTATTATCAGTAAAGATCCTAGCCTCATTTGATCTGAAGTAAATGCCTAGCAACTTCAAGAAGCTTGAATGAAATATTCCATCACTGCATTTTTGCACAAGTATTCAGGGTCATGGCTCAAATTAGGGTGGACTGTTTAAACACAGACAGGATGGGAAGGAAATGAGTTATTTGAAAGCTGGTAAGATTTTCTTCAGTGAGATCCAAACAACAAGACCTGATTGCATAAATCTGTCCAATTTTATTATTAGTTATTCAAGATCCAAAATGAAAAAAAACAAAACAAACCAAAACAAAAACAAAAAAACAAACTAAAACCCTCCACTTCATTTGGTTTACATTTAAGTTTTTCTTATACACTTCTACAATTAAATGGCAATGTTAATATTTTCTTTCTGTTACAATGGTCTCAAACTGACATTGATATGTAGTTAAATTGAATTATTAAAAGTTTATTATCAACGGTCTCATCCTAGCATTGAGAGATTATTTTTTTCGGAAATGTAAATGTATACTCCAAAACCTTGCTGCTTTCAATCACTTGAGATTAATTTATTCCTGTAGTGGCTGAGCTTCAACAAACGTATCCTTTTCCTGCCTCTTTATAAAAAGCAGTAGACTCATGAATATCAAGAAACTACTAAACAGTCAAAAAGAATATGTTAAAGTCCAGCCACACAGCCTAAGCTGTGGTTTCACCCATCTACTAAAAGCCACATTTAACCATTCTCTCCAAGAAAGTACTTTTAGCATAAAAGAAGCCCTGAGAATACTGCAGGCAGATTCAGCCCTTGTCCCCATTTCCTTGAATAGGAGGAGGCTGCTAACAGGAAAATTTAATTTCCTTTTTGTTTAGCAGCTGCTGGTGTCTGAGCTGGCTGATACAGGGAGGATATGGACTAGGAAGTCTTCGTGAGTCCCAAGGAAAGTGCTAACAGGATTTATGTTATCAGAAGATCAGTAAAGTTCAAGAATAAGGGAGGGACACTGCCACGTTTTCTAATGTAGGTGTAATCACTGTCATCAAGGACAGCCATTTCACCTAGTTTTCATGTTTGTCATTTAAAAATAGACACATAATGGTTATTAGAGAGAGTTTAATACTGAAGACATTTTAATGAAAAATATGCCCCCATTTAAAATAATAGAAACTTTCAAATCTTGTAGGAAACTCTTATCTTGAAGTGTATTTTTTCTCATCTGAGGAGTCCAATATCTTCTTTCATCCACATTCATGATACTCTGTCACACAGCTTTGTGTTTGTTCTTGAGAAGGTGGCTACACACTGTATTTAAAGACTGAACAGCATTTGGTAATTGCTGAAAGGTTAGCTGGAGATGCTTCTCATTAGGATTCCTTGCTTCCTCAGCCAGTGTCTACTGTGACTTGTGTGGCACTCAGATCCTCTTTGGAAAGAGTTTTCTGTGATGCCAAATATATTTACCTATGTAATTGATACATATGGATATTCATTCCTACTCCATAGGAAGGAGAATGTGTTTGTCAAGCCCTTCTGCTGGCATCTCATGCGTCTTTGTCAGAAAAGTGGGTTGTCTGCTTCTGCTTCAGGGTCATCCTGACGAGGCGCAGGAGCCTCATGCAGGTGCTAGCATGCCACCATGCTCAGTTCAGTGAGACTTTAGCACACATAGTTTGTGCATCCCATCCATGATGCCCCTTACTGTTAGTTGGTCACTCATAAGCATGGTATCCTCATGGGGTCACTGACATCCCAACCCACTGGGAAGAACCTTGCATGCTGGCATGGCTGAGTTCTGGATGGCAGGGTGTGGATGCATGTCAGTGAGTGCAGTGAAGGAGCAGGGGGAAAAACAGACAGAGGGAACCCCTGTGTAGTAGAAAAGAGCAGTGGCTGAGCAATGCAAGGGTATCTGTGAGATCAATCACGTAATACTGAGAGATCCCACTACTGTGCTCAGTTAATAACATGGTGCAGCAACGACAGGGGCAATAGTGATGCCGGGTTGTGTTTGCTATGTCTTAGCACATGCAGAGGAAGACAAGCCCAAGAAACATGATGGACCTTCATGTTCATCTACATTTATTAAAAATATTTAATTTTGTTTTCAGAAAGTTAGTACTTATTTTGTGCAATTTGACAAAATAATGCAGGGATTCCACATGTGTTTAATATTGTTCATGGAACCTTCACTCTGTCAGAAGGGGGATTTCTCTTACACATAAGCATTTTAGTTTTCCTAAAGCCCTTTTCAGCAGAATTCTTCCCCATTTGAAAGCATGGTTCAGGTATTTTCTCCAAAGGAAAAAAAAAAAAAACAGTCAATAGAAACGGAGTTCTGGAGGGGACAGCTTATGTCATTGATCTAACTGCTTGCTGGCAGAGAAAGCCATGCAATAAATGTTTAATACAAAGCACACAGATCACTCACAACATCCACAGAACACTTCCAAACACTCCAGGAGCAGATTGAAGGCTGTAAAAAGTTCCAAAGTTAGAGGTAGTTTTCATATACCAGCCACATCTTCTGCCCCCTGCTTTACCCCATCTTCTAAATGCCAATTCTATCACAAGCCTGTGAAGCAAATATTAGATAAGTAGTCTTTATTTCACCTTTCATTTACAAGGCCTTTCCCAAAGTTAAGTCTCTGCCTTTGCATTGTTTGTCAAGGATACATAGAGAGAGGGATAATATGAAGCAATCTTAGTTTGGAGCTCACTGAGAGGTCATTGGGAACTGCAGACTTATTATTGTTGGCCTGATGCCAGCACTGCTGAAATAATGCTTGTCACACTGCTTTTCCTTGTGAGACTTTGTAACATCCATGGGATGGTTGCTTTTATTAAAGGAACTGTCTAACTTTTCTCCATGGGAGGAATAAGAACTCAAAAGTTTTTATCTTTAATGAACTTTTCTGGACTGAGGAGGGAAACATAAAAATGAGGAATAATGAGATTTAGACTGCTGTCAGAAAAAGACAAAAATGGCCTTACATCATAATTATCACATTAATATGTGTACAGCCAGTACAAGTGTCTTTAGGTGACCACCAACCCAGAATTGCAGTTAGAAAAGCAGAGGAGCAGAACTCCACAGGATATTTGACCTCCTTTTTTTCAAACATGTGGAAATACTTTGTGGGCTGCAAAGCTGTGAAGAAAAAATATTCTGATCACGAAAACATAATGCAGTAAGCATGTATGCCTCATGCAACAGCTGTAAATCGTTTGGTATGACACAGCAAGCCCATACAATATAGAGGAGCACTACCAGTTTTCTAGCTTCAGTTACCCTGGAGCTACATTTAGGTTCTTATCTCCAGTATATGGTAAAATAACACTGTGGGTATTTCTCAAAATCCAAAGGGGCTGATGAGCAATTCTAACTGCTTGAATTTAATTGAATCTGAAAATGCCATGCTTCCTTTTCCTGAAAACTTGACATTCTTGACTGGGGAGGGGAGACCCCAGGAGAGCTGATTTACTTTTTTTGCTTTTTCTTTTCCTTTAAGCATGCTGAGAACTACAATGCCTGCGTCCTCAACAATTAAAGTTACCAATTTACAGTTATTTAATAGTGGCTGGATTCTGAGGGTGTGTGTATTAAGAGGGTGTGTGTAAGAGAAATTAGCACTCAGTAGTGTAGAGAGGAGTCTTCATTAAGTGCCAGGTAAACATTTTTCCCACTCAGGAAGAGGAAGGTAGTGCGCTCACTGCAAAACCATGGCTATAAAAGTGGAGTCATTAATCTTTGCCTATTTAGTACAAGCTCATCTAGGAGTTAGTGTCCAGTTTGTAGGATGCTGTAAACCCACACATTTGTTTAGGCTGCCCTTTTTGGACATGGTGGCTTATGGTGGCTTACAGTGACTTCAGCCACTGCCTATTTATTCTTGACTCCAAACTGCATTTTACTACAGTGCCCCCTCTTCTTCTAATGTAACTTATGGAAGGTTTTTAATCTGCAAAGTAAATAAATAAAGTGATGCAAAAAAATCTTTGAAGAGAACGAGTAGTGTTTTCTTGAGCTGACTTTGCTGAAAAGTATTTTCTTTTTTCCGGAAGAGCAGGGTAAGCCCTGGAAAGGTATGATTCAGCATAAAGCAAAGGTTACTCCATAGCCTTTAATATACCATGAGAGTTAATAAATAAACCAATTGAAAATATAATAAATTAGGTCTAATCCTTAGCAGATAAAACACTTGACTACATTGAACTGTCCTCAGTATATTCTGACTTTCTTAATTTGTTCTTTGCTTTTAATTGCCTAGAACCCCCTACAGTTACATAGAAATCATAGGTGCAATGAGAATAGCCAGGCATCTATAGTAAATATCAGATTAGTCCAACATCTTTCAGAAATGGTTTAGAAGTAATTGAGTCTCCTTTGGGACCAGGAAATGGAAAAGAAGCCCTCTCAAGCTCTCTTTCATGTTGTTATTTTGTCTATTGTATTATCCTGTAGTCAGTTCAGATGTAACACAAAAGAAACCAGACTCTATCACATATTACTTCTCTTTCTCTTTCTCTACTCTCTCAACTTGCACTCAGATAAAAGCAGCTGAGACTACAACTCTTTGAATTTATTCTAGAAGCTAGATTCTTTAGGGGTAGATAAGTACCAGTGATTCTTGTTGTTAAGTATTAAGTTTGGAGTTCATCTCATAGCTATAGCCTTCTGGTGGCCAGAGTGATTGGAAGCCTGGATAAGAAAGCTTAGTCTCTCTTGTGGGCAGCTGGGCTGAAACAGGCTTGGCTCACTATGGAAGTTTCTCCCCATCCAGCATTTTTCTCCAGGTCAGCCCAGCCCATAAGTGTAAGAAGATTCTGAGTTCAAAGAGGAGTGTGAAGAATAGAGCTGCTGGGTAACAGAAATAGTTAAATGATGTGAACGGAGATATGAATGAATGCTGATGGATTTCTCTTCTTGCTCTAAAAATGAGTTAGAAGACGAACATGAGGAGAAATTATGCAGAAACCAGTCTGTTCCTCATGAAATCTGTAGGGCTGAAGTGGGAGGGTTGGGTTAGATGCTCTGGAAGAAAAGATAAAAATACTATTATTATGCTTCTAGGGAGATTTTATGCTACTTTTGTTCCTGTTGTTCTAATTAATAATATATTGCTCATGGAAATAAACGTTAGTTTTCCACCTGTCCTCCTAGGGACATATATGGCATTCAAAAAAGAGGGAAGTTCAAAAGATGCCTGTATGTCTGTAGAGAAGCCTAAACCAGAAAACTACTTGCAGCTGCCACGGTAACTACATTTATAATAAAATGAAAATAAGAGACACACATAGCATTCCTCTTCTTTTGACCTGCTTGCTTTTCTTATAACACTTCTCATCTCACCAAGGTCAGACTTGCCTGTGAGCATCTCAGCCCAGGTGCTTTGTCCTCCTTGCTTCTTCTTGAGAGCCTGCCCTAGACCCGAGATATTTCTTTAAGCATGGGTTCTCAGCTGTCCTGAAGCATTTCCACCTATGCACCTTTAATTCTGCTTCAACAAAATCAGCACACTATGACACTCTCTTCTTGGTACAGCTGTTTCTTAGGCACACTTCTGTCAACACTCTCCTTTCCTTTCATGCAACCCTGGTTTGGGGCTTTCAAGTGCTGGAAGGATAAGGGGAAGGTATTTGGAGGCGTTAAGAGTTTTGTGTTTGATTTTTTGAATGCCTTTGTATAGGTAACTAGCTGAACCTGAAGACACAAAGAATTCGCTTTTGCTTAAGGACATTCAATTGAGGTAACTCTGAACCATAAGGGCTGAAAATGCTTCTACCTATGTCCAGGAAAAGGGAGCTTTGTCTGAGAGACAGAGAGAAGTGGCATAACTCTCTAGAGGCCAGGGTGAGCATACGCTTACGTAGCCTTTTCTTTGCAGCTTAAAAATTGGGACCTTAATGGGAAATGTGAAGCCATTATGTGATGCAGTGTGGGGATGTGACCCATAGCAAGGGAAGGAAGCAGCATCACTCCTTACCATCAGGGCGACACATACTGTGTGCCAGCAACAGCAGCACAGCATCCCGGCAGTACTGACTTGTTCTGGCACAGGCAAAGGCCACCAGGAGTGAAGGACAAGCAGCAGGACAGACCTTCCTGTCTGTGAACTTTGCAACAGGCAGCTCCAGGGCTGCTTTCAACATGCCTATCCTTCCTGTGCTGCTCCCCAAGCTGCAGTACCGGCTGCAATTAATCTTCTTTTGCGTACTGCTCTGATCTAGCAATTGATCTTGCAGTCTGCAGAAGACTTAGGCCACTGGTTTACAGTGAAAATATCACTGAAAATCAGCATGATTAGTGTCGATGGGCTAACCTCCATCTCATTTGAACCTCACCTTCTAAGTTTTTATCTCACAGGGATTTTTCTTTTTAAGTTTTCCTTTTTTTTTTTTTTCTACTATTTTTTTGTAATCTACATGTGGAGCTCACTTTCTATTTCCCAGCTGGTGTGAGGAGGTATTAGGGCATAGCAGGCAGGGCAGCCCTGTTTCCTTAATCTAGATCTTTTCCTAATGAGTCCAGCAATTGAACCAGATCAAATAAAGGTAGCTAGTTAACTTGCTTAATGATCAATTTTATTCCACAACATAAGGGTCTCAGAAAGAAATTGTCTTTTGATTTACCTACATTATAGATTTAATGTTGTCAGAAAGATGTCTGAAATGTATGAGAAACACTATGCCAACATTCAGTAAAGGAAGAGTTTGTCAAAATTTGAGTAAAATGTATTTATTGCATTGTTTTGAATAAGAGAAACTGAGGAAAAATTCCTGAAGAGTTGAAACTTTCTTTTGATTTTTTTTTTTTTGATAATTATTTCATTTTTTTAAGCTGCCAATATTTTTTATTGGGAGGAAGGAATTAATTTCCTTCTTTTTTTTTCTTTGAATGAGAAAATAATGCAAGAATTAATAGTTTTCTGTCAAGATGACATGGTCTTTTTTGGTTGTTTTTACTTTAGCCTTTGAGTTTAAAAATTGATTTGTCTCCTAGCTACAAGTAAAAGTTGAAAGTAAGCACAAAGTTCTCAGGCAAATTTTAAACTAGGCATTGGTATCAGAGAACTCAAAGACTTGCAAGTGCCAAATTTAGTGCTATAAATAAAATTTAAAAAAGAAAACAAACCCACGTGTTTGTAGCTCTGACATTAATGCACTATTTTGTTCTTATTTTAGCAAAATCATATAAACACAAGGGATGCAAATTCCAGAGGACAAAGTGACAGATAAGAGCAGCTAGTGCAGAGAAATAGAGCTTGTGAGGGCTAAGGCAGGAGCCTGCCTCCTACTTCTGCTTGGAGATGTGCTGCTGTGGTAACATCTGTTCCTGTAGCGCTCATGCAGAGCTTGTCTGCTCACCCTTTGGGGGTGGTATCAGGTGCTGTGGTGTCACGCGTCTGCAAACACACAGCCTTTCCTTGGTTTGGAGGGAGAAGAGCAGTCCCAGATCTGCAAGAGCTTGATGGCAGCGCTTTTCCTCAGGCTCCCCAGCTGCAAGTTGCCATGTCCCTGCTTTGGCTGGCTGTTTTCTCACCCATTTCTATCAGTTGCCTGTCTGGGTCTGCAGTGCTTTCTGGCACATGCTGCAGCCTCCACAGGGCTTAGGATGACCCCCCACCCCAAAAGTCACATCAGCCATGTCTGTGTCTTCGGAACACTGGTTCTCTTCTGGCAGTTTTCCTGCAGTTTCTTGCACAAGAGACTTTCCCAAAACATTACTGTCATCTCTTGTGAGCCACCAGAAGCTGCGCTGAAATCCCACCCTCTCCAAGCCTGAGTGCTCTGTGTGGGCAGCCCAAACGCCTTTTCTCCACCTCATGGGTCACCTGCCTTCTTTGCGCAGGCATTCCTCCTTCTTACTGATTTTTACACTGTTGCCAGGTTTTTTAACTTTGGTTTATTAGCAGCAAAGTTTAACCTTTTCCCATCCTGTGGCAATAAGCTATTTCAGTAGCTATACAGCACAACTATTTTTGCATGCAGGAGGAATTTTTTATCCACAGCAAGGGAGCATGCAGAACACAGCATTAAAGAGGCTTTACTACCTACAAAACACACTGCAGTGAATTTTTGCTCTTAGCCTGGCCAAATGAACATTAATATAATTTGGCCTCTTTCTCTGAAGTTTAGATTAAGGCCCGTTACATCACAAATAAAACTGACTAAAACTGATACAGACATTTATGACCAGTTATGGTTATCATCCAGCGGCTGACAGTTTGCTTTACTTCCTTAACTCAATTTTGCATCCAAACCCTTAAGGAGGGGAGAGTATAACATTTTACTTTTAGCTCTACGGATAGTTTAATACAATTTCTGTCCATAGAGTAGCTCTGGCAGACTATTTCATTCACCTCAGTTGGGAACATACAGATCATCAGGGAATCCTCTGATATAATTCATTTGCAGTTAAACATACATTTTCCCACTGAAGCAGCTCTCTGGCTTTGCTGCTATTTGTGTGGTTATCTGGGTTTGGAAGATGTTCCTTTCATTTTGTTGACTTTGCAAAAGTTAACCTAATTGTGTGTCCATGTTCTGAGGCATTTCCATAAATAAGTCCTCCTTTTAAAAATTTGAGCTGGATGCTCTCATTCAGAAGTACAGGGTTTAAAAACACTTGCTGAATATTGATTATGGATTCCTACAACCATCTTCATTCTGTTTTGTTGTTAGAGCCTTTTACATGGTTGAAAAACAAGCAGACAACACTAGAAAAGTAATATGCTCACACCAGCACTAGGATAACTCACTTTTCCCTTGCATTTTCATTGCACATGATGTTTGGGGTCATACCTAAACAATTGTCAGTCATTAAACTCTATGCTCCAACCCAATTATACTAATGCAAACCTGACAGGATTCTCAGGCATTAGGTAATTTGCAACCTATTTCTTTTTCCTTTATTCTCAAGGCCTTTTTACAGGCTCATATTGCTGAATAATGGTCTTAAAGCTCATTAGTTCAACCACTCTCCCTCTCCTTCACTTCAGGAGTGTGTTTTTGAAGCAAATCATTTGCACTTACTGTACTTTTCCTTATATTGTGGGAAAATCTCTGGGCCCAAGACTGGCCCCACTTTTACATAAAATAAAACAAGCACAGAACATGTGGTGTAGAAGCACACATCAGGTGCTGTGAGATCCATGGCATATTCATTCAACATATACAAAGCTAGTCCAAAGTAGTCATCCCCCAAATGTGTATGGGACAGATGCATGGTCATCTGCACCATCTCTTTTGCTCTGCAAGTGCTATCCTGCTTGGCTTCAACACTTGGTAATGACTGAAGAAGTTGACATTTTATGTGTTTTGGTGTCCAACTGTAGATGACAAAATTAGATATCAAATACGTATCAGCCTAGCTTTGGAAATGTGGCTACTAAAACCATGAAAAAAAGAAGTATGAAGAATATGCCCTGTCCACACATGAGAGACTAAGATCAACAAAGGGCATTTAATGTGAAAAACATTATGGCTTCTGATGCCATATAAACTTACAATCCTTTTAGTCTTAAAAGTTATGAATTTATTTAAAATATCACTTCTCATTATACTATTGTTGTTAACACACATGTGCCTGAGGTTCTTCAGGTGAGCCTAAAATGTCCTAGTGTGAATAACAACCATGTCCAGAGAACAGTAAAAAATTCCCTGACATCCACAGAAATGTATTGCCAGGTGGTGCTTGCAACATTGACTCTGGCTGTTTTTTTAGAAAGCATTATGATATTATCTATTGCTGTTTGCGATGCTGCTTGTAGGGGCACACAAATGCTTTGGCCTGCTCCCTGTTACAACAGAGACCCGCAAATGTATAGTCAGAGATTCCAAATCAAGAAAGAATGTACTGTGCTACTGGACAAGAACCACAATAGGTATTTCACCAGCTGTCCAAAATGCCACAGGTCTTTGGTGAATAAACTTAGAGAACTCTTATTAGCCTGCTTCATATCACCTTTGTAATCTGCTAACCACTCTTTCTTGAAGGATTTGAGGCAGGCTGGGTTATCAAAAAAGAAAATGAAAATACTTTACATTTATCTACACAGCAGTATCTTTAATTATGCAGCATTTGGTATTCATCCTTCCCTGCCATCTTGCTAAAAATAGTACCAGTTATCCCATCAAAACCCAGATCATGAAGCTTGAGGACCTAAGCGCACAAAAAAAGATAACCAATATGAACAAATTCTAATATACTACTCACTAATTTGAGTAGTGTTTTACTCAACAAATAATTTCTTTGATCAATAAAGCAATTTTTGTGATGAATAATGAACCAGTATGAAAAGTGCAAGGATTAAGGACCCCAGACTCTACAAGTAAGGCTATTTATGGAATATATGCTATTCATCAGGACTAACAGCGACAGAATGGCTCTTGGAGTGAATTATTTCAAGTAATATTTGAAATAATGACTCTCTTACTCAGAAAATTACTTCCCAAAGAGCAGGAATGACAAAAGATATTGTTGATCTTTATTTTGTATATTTTAATGATGTGTATTTTGGCCATCTCTGCTAGGTGAATCTCTGTCTTCTTCCTATGAAAGCTATGATATCATGTAGCAGCTATTACACAGCAGTTGCTACTTTTTACAAGATCCCAGCTGTTTCATTGTAAGAATAAAAAGACATTGGGTACCTGCCAATTAAATAAATAGAATTGCCATTTTTATTTATTGCAGTAGCCAGTCTGACTTGTATTCATAACGTTTTTTGTTAATGTAGACAAAATGACAGAACTGGCAAGTGAAAGTAAATGTCTTTATGAGCAAAATATGTGTGTTAAAATATTCAGTCTTTTCAGCAGGTTCACAGCTGCTTTGATTTCAAAATGGAAGTTTTGAATGATCAGTAATGTGCTGGTGTCTCCTACCTGTCCACTGATACCAGATCCCCAATCTCTGCTCATCTTCTGGGTTTTGGTGCATAATGATCAATAAGAGGGAGGGTTCCATCGGCATATTTTCCCACCTACTTCCTATTTCTGCTTTCCAGTTAAAATGCTGAATACAATTACAAACCCATTAAGCAGTGTTAAAATGCACTAATATCAGAGTGCTCGTTTTCATAACTGGATCATTTTACAACAGAGCCACATTGTTAGTGTACTACAGGAAGGTGTACAGAAAGCAGATAAAATCTGCTGCTGCATTTTTTAAAAATACTTCCTGTAGAGAATTAAATGCATCACAGTTTCCATTACCTACACAAATTCTACCATAAGAAAAAGAATGATTGAAAACAGTTCTTAATTTGTTGCATTTTGTATCAAAATGGGATGGATGCTATTTTAAGATGCCATAAATGTCATATTGCCAAGCTTAGAGACACCACTTATGGAGGCTTTTTCTGGGGACAAAGGCACAGGCCTGGGACAGAGGCAAGAAAGTTTGTGGAGGGGCCAGTGGCTCTTGAAGCAGGAAGGAGGGTTCAAACATGGCTTTGTGCAGTTCTAAATCATGTCCTTTATGTCCAGATTAAGGAAGGCTATGAAGGAAATGGCAATATTTATTGGAAGAGGGTGCAGAGACTTCCAAAAACTAAACCCCTTTAACAGAGCATTCCAAAACTGAGTCAACATCTCCTGTAACCTCTGAATACATACGCTCTTGAGGAAGTTAGGTATGAATAACAGTAAATGGGCAATAACAGTAAGCAGGCAGAGCATTCTCCTCCTTAAGCAGATGCTGACAGAATGCTCCACTCACTGCTGGGTCACCTAGCCTCTGGGATACTTTACTTGGTATGCACCAAGCCCTTACCATGAAGTGACAAAAATGGGTTAAGCTAAAATGAACTTTATCTGAACTATTTAAAGTCTGAACTGGATTTTTCCCAAGGGTCTATAGTGTGTTTCTGAACAATAATAAGAGCAATAGCTAAGCTTAAAATACTGATCCACAGCCAGAAAACTCAGCTTCTTATTAATTAGAAACATACCCCTTCAGCAAAATTTCAGGCAGAAGCAAGAAGCAAACACGAAGAACTGTAAGGCAAAGCAAAGCAGAAAGTAACCATTTAACACACTTTATGTTGTTTTGTATGCCCCCCCTCTCAAATGTTTATACAGATTTCTTGCACTAATGTCCAAATATCTGTGAATGCATACTACCACAGAGAACCTCATGCTAGGCAGAGAAAAGATGGTTATCCATTTTTCACAGGTGAAGAACTGAGGCAAGAGAAGCCTGTGATCAAAACAAGAATGAAACCTCTGGAGAGGTAGTCTTCAAAAAGTGACCTAAACACTAATTGGCCTTTCTTATGCTTCGTGACTATCATTGGTAGAGATAAAATAAATTCTACTTGAGTACTGAATTGGTTTAAAGTCACAGAATTTGGGATAATTCTGTGTACAATAAATGATGAGGTTTTATTTGTCCTCTCACTTTTATATCCCTTAAAATGTGTTTCATTTCCAGTTTCAATGGTTTCTTTGCATTTCTGAAAACTGGGACATACATATACCATGCAAATAATATATGTAATATATTACATACATATTCAATGAAAGATTATATTCTTATGCAAGATAGCAATTCAAGCAACTAGAGATTAAAATAATTTAATTGTACATATAGATAAACAGTATAAGTGGAAGTGAATTGATTTTTATCTATTTCTCTATGTATTTATATGAGCATGCATATGTATATTCTGTCCTTGTAAAAGAAATATATGAAAACTGTCAGAAGTCTTAGAAATAGGTGAATGAAATGACATTTGAGGTCATTACAGAAATAAATGGCAACTAATCAGCAACTCATCACAAAAATAAGTTCACATTAAAGGTAATGGAAAAAAAAAATAAAGCTGACGTTAAAAAAAAAAAAAAAAAAAAAAAAAAGGAAAGTTGTTTCCAGTCTATAAAAGCCCCCTTCTTTCTGTCCTTCCACCTCTCTCTGCAAACACTACATTCACAGCCCTTCTGCCATGCCCTTAAGGAGCCCTTCCAGGCAAGCTATGGGGCTCCCACCTCCCTAAACAGGACAGCCCATCCTTCAGCTGTCTCCAGCCCTTCTCCCTGGATGGTGGGGTTCTGGAAGTTGCACCTCACAGGTTGAGGGAGACAGAAGGCATTAGGAGGAGCAGAGAGGGCTTCAGATGTGCCTTGCTTGCTCTCCAGACCCTCTGGCCAGTCCCTCTACAAGAAAGTCTTACTTCAAACAGATTTAAATCACTGTTTTCCAGGTGTCTCCCAGCTGGTTGGTAACCCAATATCCTAAGGGTTCATGTACCTATTTTTCTTAAATTTCCTCAACTTCCCTTTCCTCTGCATCAACATCTGGCATCAACCTAACCACAAGCTCAAACACCTCTTCAGCTGTGTTCAGGGCTATTTTTCATTAGCAGTCAGGATTTTTTGTTTTTGTTTTTTTTTTTGTTTGAATTACAGTCATTGTAAGCATATTTTCATAACGTTCAAACCTCATAGGCCTTGCTGAAGGCAGGATTTTATTACTCTTTCTACATAATTAATATTGCTCATGTCATTCATGGATCACAAAAAACAAAATAAAAACAAAAACAAAATCACCCCAAACTGCATCTTCATCACTTTCAGTAGACTTAAATTGGGATAAACATGGACTATTATGTCATGACATCTCTAAGAAGAGCACTAATTTCAAAGCAAATAGTGAAGAGATTAGGGACAAATGCTATCCAGAAGCAGGAACCTAACTGCAGTTTCTTTTCTTCCATTTCAGCATAACTTTGACACTGGAAAATCTTATAACCAATGCAATCATATCTGATGGCAGATGACAGCAGAATACCCTAGCAAATACTTAGTTGGGGTTTTTTGGGTTTGTTTTGGTATTTTTTCAAGAGAACTTTGCAGGTTGCATACTGCAGTTGGTTTAACAAGACTGGGGTGATGCACACAGCTTCTGTGTTAGGATATAAAGGAAAAAAATATTCCAGTAGTTCACAGTAACAAATCTGGACTCAATTCTATTAGTACAAGTTAGGGGGAAAGCATCTTTGTTAATTCTGCCTCAGTTACCCAGATGTTAAATTAAACTTGTCCTCTTCAAGAATGTTAAGAAACATCCACTTACGGTTAGGAAGCATATAGTGACTGTCTGAGAATTAAATAGAATATTAACATAAATACAGCATGACATCATTAATGTAAATTGGTAAAACAAATGTCTTTGCCAAGATTTTTAAAAGTAATTAATAGTTCTGGATGACTTTTGAGTGCTTTGGTTTCAATCCTTCTAGAAGAACTGATTTTCTAAAGGTGAAAGTTCAGTGTGAGAGAGACTGCCTTTTAATATATCTGAGGCTAAGCAATGTGCTTGAGCTGAGTTTTCCAAAGCCACTACCTGTGAAAATGTTGGTTGTTCTGGAAAGGTATTATCTGTATGTTTACTGTTATTTATTTACGCAGATTTAAACTTACAATATTCAAACAAAAAGTAACTCAAGTTTTTCAATTTATTAGAAGATCTCAAAAGCAATCAATATGAGGTTACATAAAAAAAATTCAGTGATGTTTCTAAGATGTATCTTAGGGCTGCTGACCTTACTTGTTAAAGTCAGACATTTATTTCTTTCCTATGAATTGAAGAGTCTGTTTCTGCTCTGCTTCAAAGTCAACAGGAGTTTCATCGCCTTCAAGGACAGGCAAATTAGAGCCCAAATTTGTATCATAAACTATGTACAGTAGCATGTGGCATACAACTTGGCACCACAATTATAGCAATTTTAATCAACCTCATTTGCTGTTTGCTCCTCTGAGATTTCTAGGAGAATTTACTCAACTGCACTCCAGTGTTCATATCTCTCTACCCTTTCTGTTTTACAAGTCATGCTTTTGTTCTGTCATTCTTGTTGCAGCTGAACCAGAGCATTTTAATAAACCTCTTGTTACCCACATCTTCTATCCATATGTCATTGACTTGAACAGAGCAGTTTGTCGGGTTAATATTTTATACACTTTGTATTTAGACTATTACTTAGTTGATCCATAACAGAGGATTATAGTCAGGGATAGGAATATTGAGTGGCTTTTTTTTCTTTCCCACGTGTCTGTCTCCAAGACAACTAGATGGCTGCATTTAAAAGAGCACAAAGACATGAACAAGTAGCTCATCCAAGTCTTTTAGCAAGTGAATGCTCTGTGGTTTTGCATTTTCAGACAGGCCTTTCACTCTATCCCCCTGACATCTTTTACCTCGGGCTCTGATGAGTGGGAGCTCCAACTGGTAGCCTAGCTGATAATTGCAGCTATTAAGCTGCTGTTAGTGTAATTCTAGTTCCCTTTTGTTTCTGGTTTTATCTAGTCTAGTTTGAGAGTTTCACTACTGATAGTCATATTTTAAAACCACAATGATGTTCTTCCTTTTTCCCCTCTTTCAGTCAGGGTTGGTGATTATTAGGTATATCCTCTCTCCAGTTCAGCCTGCTTGCAGGGATTTTGTAAAGCACACACTAGCTTGTGTTCTTGGATTTTAAAAAAGAAAGAAAAAAAAAAATAACGTGGCCATAACAAAAGATCCCTAACAACCATAAATTAGCAATAGAAAATGCCTGGCAGCCCTGCAGGCAGTCCTCATGCTGTAGCCTTAGACAGACCGCTAGCAGCTAAGCTATATATAATGTAGCTCACTTATAAACCAACCATGATCCAACATTAATCTGAATCTGCTTCTGAAATTCAGCTCAGCACTCTCTTGATTTCCTCCCTCTCCTTGGCTCTGTCAGGAATAACACCGTGCACTGGAAATTTAATGTTTGAGTGGTCGAGCTTCATTGCTCCCATGTATATTTTTTGGCCTGATAATTACATTAGGGATGTAAAATATGTAACATAAGGTTCCTGTGAGAATTTTTCCTCTGAGCAGAGTGCTTTCATATGTCATGGGGGTTTCAAAGTATGTTCGATGTAAGGCCTCAAACCTGTCCAAACAACATATTGAGATGGGCACTGTAAGAAAGATCATGCTGTTAAGCTTTATATGAAGCTCACAGCAGCTCCTGCAGATAGCTGGTTGTAATGCCTGTGCAGCGCCAGTTTTTATTAAGACTGTTTCATTCCTTTGAATATGGGAGACACAAACTTTTACGAGTCAGATAACCTTTCAGGGGGTTCATATTCTAGAAGGATAATATCTGTATAGACTGAAAAATATCCAGCAAGCTATTTCTATCCTCTCCCTAATATGATTTACGTTGCTTCTTTTCAAACTTCTGTACTTAACCCTCTTTGTGAGCTCAATATTACCAAATTCCTCAAAGGGGAGACCAGAGTACTCCAGTCATATTCAAAAACAATTTCATGTACTGATGTTTCTGAAATTTCACATCCACTTCATGTCATTAATCTAGCTGTGAAGGTAAACTTCTGCTGTTGGATCCACATTGCAGACACTTTACTAGCATGAATCTTGATTGCAAATATTCCTATAAAAGGGATTGTCTTAATGTGATTTGCAGGGAAAGTGAAGTAGTGGCAATTCTCAATCCAAAATTTTGGTGCAGTAAACTGAAAGTCTGAATTCTTTGTAAGGCTCAGGTGATGTTCTTCAGAAAATTTTAGAAAGCTGAAATGCATTAGTCTAATTGCAAATGAGATTAAAAAATAAAGGTAATTTTATGAGACATGCCTCTTAACAGCCATTCTCCCGAGCTTTTAGTTTTTTTCACATCTAACATTAGCAGAAATAATAACATAATAGCAATGTTTAAGCACACCAGTACAATAAAATGGTTTTGGGAGGTTAAGATGAACAATGAAATTGTTCCATCAAAAGCTGATTTGGACAAAAAATACATTTTCTAAATAGGTGTCTTCCTTCCTGTTTTCCACAGAAGATGTTTTTTCTCACTCATATCCAGTAAAATCTGCAAATCAAAAAAGGTGTTCCTTCAAACAGAATCTTCGAATTTCACTTTAAAGGGGAACAAAGATTTTAAAGAAATCCTGGGAATAATAAATAAACATTAAAAAAAAATAAAGTCAACATTATTCCTCTCATTTCTATGCACCATTCTGCTTTGGAATAAACACTATCCCCAACCTTTTAGCTGGTTCACTATAAAATAACTATACAAAAGCAGGCCAGTTCTTTCCCTTTTCACCAGCTCCTGGTTCTGACTGATGTCCAAGGGAGTACAGTTGTCTCCTGGTTCAGCAAGAAATAGGAAAGCTGAAACCAAACCAGTAAATAACCTGAGGCAGGGTAAAAGGATATAACAGTGATGCTGATTTTTTTTATATATATATTTATTTTTTTTTTAAATTTAAAAAGATGGGAAACAATTCTGCCTGCCTTTTCTGTCTTCACTCAAGACAAAATAAGGGGGTGTGAGTGAATTAAAGGAGATAAAGTTAAATAATAAGGGAAATAATTTCACTTCATAATAATGAAGTGAAATAATAAGGCAGCTTAGATAAGCTGCCTCGATTACATCAGTGCACACAATGGACAGGACTGAGCTGAACAGTTCACAACTAGGATGAAGCAGGAGACGGGCTGTTCTTCAGAAGGTCATGAAACTTCAGGGATATTCTTAGACATGAGCAGAAAACAAAAATATTGAAGTGCAACCTTATTCATCCTCATACACTTATCCAATGGAGGATGAGAAAGCCTGGAAGAAGTCTTCTCCCCAACACTATTGCTCACATTTTTCCCTGGTGATGACCTATGGATCTGTCTGAAATTGACAAGTACTGAAGGAATTACAGGCATGACAGACTTCCAGATGGGTCTTGCAGTAAAGGGGGTCCTTTCTGCTCTGCTCATTATTTTTCCAAACTCTAAGCATCTGTAAGAACGTGGTATTCATCATCTACACAGGTTAGCATTTTGAAAGCCCCTTCTCTCCTTTATAAGTATCTCTGTATATGTATGTCATTAAACCTTGGTCCAATTTAAGTCAATGGCCAAAATTCTCTTGGATTTCAGCATGTTTCCGATAAAAATATATATGTATGCACATACATTTTTTTTCCATCCATATCAGCAATAAGAAAATATTTGTGGTATCAAGCACTACCATTTTTATTATCCCTTTCTCTTTTTTTCTCACATTTGCAAAGAGGTGGAAGGATATTTTGTTTGTTACAAGGTTTTACAGCTGGGATCAAGCTGAGTAAGGGAAAATTCAGACTGAATACTAAGTAAAACTTCCTGAAAGCAGAAGCTATTAGGCTATGTAATAATATCCCACGGGAAATGGAACAGCTCCATCAGTTGTGACATTCAAAGCTAGACCGGACAATGCACTAATAAATATTCCATGGGGACAATCCTGTATAGAAGTGGATGAGGGGATCGGTGAAGTCTTCCCCCTATCTAATTTGTCCAATTCTATGAAGCAGAAAAATGTCATGCCATTGAAGAAGATTAAAACTGGAGCAGCTCTGAGAAACAAAAAACATCAGTTTTTTCCAGGACAAGTCTTTACTGGTGTAAACTGTTTTATAATTCTGGGACCCTGATCTCCAAATTCATTGTGAATAAAAATAAGTTTTCTAGTTTCACAGTCTTGCAATGCTGGTATAGTCAATTTAGGCCAAAAAGTCTTTAGTGACATTCACACACCCTCTTTTCTAGCTAGAATCTGCTCACATTGATCAATAGAGCTGAACTTCTGCTATTCACATATTCAGCGACTCATTGTATTATTTCTAATTAATTTATATTTTATTATTAGAATTTCCCAATTGTGACATTAAACAAATATTACAGGGAGCAACACACTATACCACCATGGTTTAATTGGTAAGAGTCCCTTAAATAAGGTAATTCACATTGTTTATGACACAGTATATTTAACTGTTACTGTTTAACATTCTTCAGCCTGAAAAAAATTGTTTTGTTCCATGACCACTTTATGAAGTAACTTCTGCATTTGTGAAAGTTGTAAGGCTGAGAAGGCTGCAACCTATGCACTGCCTGCTTTAGAGATACCAGCCCTATTTGTCAGCAAATTCATTGCACTACAGTGACCTCCTGATCAGAGAGGTACTGAAGCACATCGCTCTGAATGACAAATGAAAAGGAATGACAAGGGTAGAGATGTAGCCAGTGGCTACACACCAAAAAAAGGCTGTTTATTTGTCATAAGATCTGCTAGTCAACTCTTCTGCAAAGTATTTGAAGAAATGTGACTGTGAGCTTGTTTCAGTGATCAAAATTAGGTAGTACCTTGAAATGAGAATAAAATCTCCTCCAAAATAATAAATTATTCAAAACTATCACAGAATCATAAAATCATAGAATAGTTAGTGCTGGAAAGGAACTTCAGATCACCCAGTTCCAAGCCCCTGCCATAGACAGGGACACCTCCCACTAAACCATGCCACCCAAGGCTATGACTAACCTGGCCTGGAACATTGTCAGTGATGGAGCATTCACAGCTTCCCTGGGTAACCCATTCCAGTACCTCACCAACCTTACAATAAAGAATTTCTTCCTCATAGCAATCTAAACTTCCCCTTTTTAAGTTTGAAAACATTACCCCTTGTCCTATCACTACAGTTCCTAATTAAGAGTCCTTCCCCAGCATCCCTATAGGCACCCTTCAGGTACTGGAAAATTGCTAGGAGGTCTCCATGCAGCTTCTCTTCTCCAGGCTAAACAACCTCAATACTCTCAGACTATCTTCATACGGGAGTGCTCCAGTTCCCTGATCGTCCTCGTGGCCCTCTTCTGCACTTGTTCCAACAGTTCCATGTACTTTTTTTATGTTGAGAACACCAGAACTGCACACAATACTCCAAATGAGGTCTCACAAGAATAGAGTAGAGGGGCAGGATCACCTCCTTCAGCCTTCTGGTCATGCTCCTTTTGATGAGAGGCCCATGTTGTCCCTAGTCTGCTTTTTATTTGCAGTGTACTTATAGAATCCTTTCCTGTTATCCTTAACATCCCTAGCCAAGTTTAATTCTAACCAGGCTTTAGCTTTCCTAACCTGGTCCCTGGCTTCCCGCAAAACATCCCTGTATTCTTCTCAGGCAGCCTGTCCTTGCTTCCACCTTTTATAAACTCTTTTTTCCTTCAAATTTTCTCAGCAGCTCCTTATACATCCAAGGAGGTCTCCTGACCTCCTGCAGCACTTCTTTCTAGTTGGGATGCATCGCTCCTGAGCTTGTAACAGGTAATCCTTGAATATCAACCAGCAGTTTTGGGCCCCCCTGCCCTCTAGGGGTATATCCCATGGAATCTTACTGAACAGGCTCCTGAAGAGGCCAAAGTCTCCTCTTCTGAAGTCCAGGGCAGTGAGCTTGCTGCATGCCCTTCTCACTGTCCTTAGGATCTTGAATTCGACCACCTCATGATCGTTGCAATCAAGGCTGCCCTGGAGCATCACATTTCCAACCAGCCCTTCCCTGTTGTTGAGGATGAGGCCAAACATGCAGAGGAAGTTGTCTTCCACACAATCAAGGAACTTCTTGGATTGCTTAGGCCAGGCCGGACCGTCCCTCCAACAGATATCAGGGTGGTTGAAGTCCCCCATGAGAACAAGGGCCTGAGAGCATGAGGCTGTTCCTATCTGCCTATAGAGAACTTCATCCACAGAGTCCTCTTGGGTAGGCAGTCTGTAATAGATCCCTTCAGTAATGTCTCCCATTGTTGTTCTTGCTTTAACCCTGACCCACAAACTCTCTGTTGACTGCTCACCTGTCCCCAGACAGAGTTCTATACTCTCAAGCCTGTCCCTAGCATAAATAGCAGTTCCCCCTCCCCACCTGCCAGGCCTTTCTTTTCTAATGAGCCTGTAACCTTCCATTCCAACACACCAGTCATAGGAGCCATCCCATCATGTTTCTGTGATACCTATTATATCATATCCCTGTAGATGTGCACAAATCTCTAATTCCTCTTGTTTATTCCCTGTACTATAGGTGTCTGTATAGAGGCATCTGAGCCAAACTCCAAATGAAGCCAGCTCATTGGCTGGAGTGGCTGAAATATCTCTGCAGCTGTCCAAGCATTTATTATAGGTTCTGGCAACTGACTGGGAGTGCTGGAATTATACCCCCCCCTCCCCCAATACATCTAGTCTAAAGATTTCCCGAACAACCTGGCAAACTCTTACCTATCTGTAATTCCAGCTTTCTGTGTGTTCACACCTACGGAAAATAATGAATGCAGAGAAATTGTTTCTGTAGAGAAAATTAAATACCTTAATCACTGTTAGAAGGCATAGAAATGGAAAGGGTCTAGTAGTTTCTCTGAAAATTAGTTTCTGTCTTAAATCTCGAGTTTTTAGATGTTTCAGGTAGGCCTATTTTAGTCATTTATCAACACAGAAAAGTGTCTTATTCTAGTTCCTATTTAAGTGTAATAAATCTAAACTGCAAGGAAGAGAGATTGAGAGATTGATTGATATTGCTGTATTTATCAAAACAGTCAATCTGCAAGCACAGAGCATTAGTCATATAAAGGGATATAACCATAGCCTTGTCAAATCGGAAAAGACGAAACAGTGAAGCACTATCCCCAGTCCTTCCTGTGTAATGAATGCCACTCTGGAAAACTTGATTCTTCCTAACTTTGCTAAGGATATGTTCATTCTGTGCTTTGGAACTAATTGCTCATCAGTTTTAAGGACTGTCCCAAAATGCAGAATGACCTTACCAACTTGATGGCAAACTTTTCCTTTCTAAACCATTTTTTAAAGAGGCCTACCTTGACCTGAAATGTGCTAAATTGCATGTCAGCTGCAACAGAGGCTGCTCAGGTCAAACTCAGAATTCTGGAAAGTGAAGTTCTCCAAAAGCAGGTCCAAATATGTAGAAGGACCTGATACTACCACCATGTAATCTTCCCTCTTTCCTTTTATCAGAAAGACAATTCAACATTTTTCCTGTTTCCCCATAAAAATCTCTAAAATCTTCTGATGAAACACAAAAACAGTGTAACTTCAGGGATATTGGTGATCGTAATAGCAGTAGAAGTATTGCATGGAAATAGATTAATCTTTCATACTGCATACAATAGACCAAAATTAAATGCTACCCATCTTAAATGCTACCCAAAAAGTCATCTTGATGGCAGTACATTTCATGGAGTAGAGATAAAATGTGTTGCCTCTGTACGACATCATATTATAGAAAGGAGCTTTATCCAACAAGAAATGTTATTTTCAAACATTCTTACACGAAGTACCAGGGCAGCATATTACAGTAATCTATATTTGAGGCAATAAAAACATGTCACAAGCTTCACATCTTACAGGAAAAGTTCCAGTTTTCATGAAGTAACACATAATTAAAAGAAACAAACTTGTCAACATTTACTACCTGAATATCCACAAAGCTGGTAAACGGGGTAGACAGACTGTATTTTTCCTTCGAATGAACTTAACTGTAGTTGCACTCTTACCTATTTGGAAGAAATACGTCACTTTATATTTAAGTTCAGCTGTTCAGTGTAACTGGTGGCAGTAGTAGTAATATAGTAGGAACTGAATAATAATAATGCACAGGAAAAAAAAATAATCTTGTGCACAATTAGGGAGAGAAAGAAATTGAAATAGATGGAAAATTTGGGGGAAAAAAAATAATTAATCATCCAATAATTTTTCTCACTATTTTATAGTACAAATAGCTGAAAAGGTTTATATAACCATACCATCAATGCTAATAAGATTGCAAACTTGAACACTGTTTAACATGGATTTGAACACATTAAATTCTACTTACATGTTTGACAGGATGCTAAAGTCTGGCTGTTCTACATCTTGTTATGAATTCATACATTACTGTCGGTCAGAAAACCCTGACACTAACCTCCATTGCTAATTGTAATGAGTATAGTTATTTTAATAATAAAATGTTCATGCTCATTTTTCAGAGACAGTCCGTGGAAAGCAATTCCAAATCTAAAAAAATATGGCAACAAATGAATACATTTGCATTCAGAATGGCAACATCTCTGAAGGTGGAAAGAAAGAGCTCCAGAAACGTTTGAACGAAATCATATGTATAACTTCCACAACTGTAAATATGAACTGAAATATCAAGATCAAAGATTTCAATGCTCTGCATTATGCATAGCTAGACTGAACTTTTCACCTAGTAGCTGAATGACAATAAACTTGTTTTGAAGTCAGGTGTTCTTCTCAAGGCCTTCAATCCAGAAGTTGCACAGAGCCAAAGACTCACCTGAAAGCTGCAGTATTAAGTTAAGCTTTCAAGGCTCCTTTCCGAAAGAGAGAAATGAAGCAGGGAATGTTGTTTTAGCCCTGTTTGATTACAAGATACAGAAGTTAAAAGATCAGGACTTAAAAAGAAAACCACACAGTTTCCAGTTCTCATGATAAAAACATCCTGGAAATCGTTACTCTTGTGCCTGAGGATTTTCCTTCTACAGAACTTGTGGCTTCTGTTGCAAATGCAGCTGCATTAATGCTGTCATCTTTCTGTTGATTATACTTTTGACTGCAGCTAGTGCAAAAGATATTAGCACTTGATAGATGAAAGAGTAAACATTAGTTATGGTGGGCTTACGGAAAAGAATCAAGGAAAGATACAATTGGAGACGGTGATTCTGCAGATGGTCTTGAGAAGTCATCTATCCATCTATAATTCACCCATTCCAAGGCAGGATGTCATTCTTATGTCTCTCCTTAGACTATGCTTGCCTAATACATTCTTAAAAAACTTTGCAGGGTGCATATTTTTCAGTCTTTCCACCCAATATTTTTTAATGTTGCACTGCTAATAGAATCATAGAATTGTGTTCCTAAGAAGTTTTTCCAAATGCTTAACCTTATAGCTCTTTTACTGTGCTTGCCAAGGACACAAACGGATTTTTCTCTTTCCTTTCACAGCAACCTATTACATGCTTCAAAATTGTGAGCAGGTCTTTTTCACATTAAGAAATCCCATTTATTTCAGGAAGCAATTCTGTAACATTCAACATAGGCAACTTACCATTTCGGCTGCTCCCACCTGAGCTCCTTGTGACAGGTACCTGTCTTTCTTGTGGTTCTGTGGCCAAAACCAAATAGTTCTTTGCAGAAGTCTTAGCAATTATGCAGAGAGTATGAAAAGGATTTAATCTGTTTTACAGACTATACATGCTTCAGGTTAGATATAAGGAAGAAGTCCTTTACTGTGAGGGTGATTAGGCACTAGAACAGGCTGCCCAAAAAAGTAGATGCTCCATCTCTGTCAATATTAAAGGCCTCAGGCAACATGGTCTAGAGTGAGGCATCCCTGCCCTTGACAGGGAGTTGGAACTAGATGATCTTAAATTCCTTTCCAACCCAAACAATTCTATGTTAAAAGTTTGTCCTCATCTTTCCCTGGAGTATAATAGCAGAAGTATTTCTTTCCCCATGTACTCATTTAGATAAGAAAAGTTTACTATGTTTTGCAAGGCTTTTTGCTGGAAAGCTCTCCATGTTGCCATGAATTCAGAGACCAACTTACATTATTAACCAATTAACTGACCCTGACCTTGTTATATTTGTTTGCAGTTGTCCCAACACTGCAAGATTACGACCATTGTATATGCCTACAGACTGCTTTTAATAATAAACTATTATCATTACATATGCTGACCAGAGTAGCTGTTGCAGTGATATTCTTTAATAATATGGATAATTTCTGGGTTGTGTGAATAAATCCTGAGAGTTCTGAATCTTTTGACAATATCTGTTATTCAGAAATATGTAGTGATAACTATGAACAAACAATATGCAAATTATGAATTACCTTAATTTTTTTTTCTTTTACTTAATTGCAACTCAGGTAAATGGTTCATTTTCTTGTCAAGCCTTAAGGCAGTATTCAAATATTTTTGCTCATATCCCAACAATCTGAGAATGACCTTGGAGAATGTGTGTGAGCCTCAACACAGCCTCAGATGTTGCAATCCCTGTCTCAGCCATCTCTCAAGAATGGGATGATCTAGGATCTGGGCTAGACAAAGAATCAAAAGGAGAGAGACCAGCAGGTCAAAGGAGGTGATCCTGCCCCTCTACTCTATTCTTGTGAGACCTCATTTGGAGTACTGTGTACAGTTCTGGTGTTCTCAACATAAAAAAAGTACATGGAACTGTTGGAACAAGTGTAGAGGAGGGCCACGAGAATGATCAGGGAACTGGAGCACTTCCTGCATGAAGATAGTCTGAGAGAGTTGAGGCTATTCAGCCTGGAGAAGAGAAGGCTGCGTGGAGACCTCCTAGTAGTCTTCCAGTACATGAAGGGTGCCTGTAGGGAAGGACTCTTTATTAGGGACTGTAGTGATAGGACAAGGGGTAACAGTTTCAAACTTAAACAAGGGAAGTTTAGATTGGATCTGAGGAAGAAATTTTTTACTGCAAGGTTGATGAGACACTGGAATGTGTTACCCAGGGAAATTGTGAATACTTTGTCCCTGGCGATGGCCAAGGCCAGGTTGGACATAGCCTTGGGTGGCATGATTTAGTGTGAAGTGTCCCTGCCCATGGCAGGGAATTTGGAACTGGGTAATGTGAAGTTCCTTTCCAACACTAACTATTCAATGACTCGATGATTCTATGATCCTGCATGAGAAAGAAGAATGGAAGAAAAGCAGTACCTTATAGCATGTGCTAGACAAACTTATCAGTCTCTGCCACTCCCCGAACTTGAGTGAGCACTGAAATATTGTGGGGATTGGTACTTGCATTTCCCTTCTTAATTTCTTTAATTTAATCTTTCGAAGATGTATAGTCTTTGGTATGAGTCATGGGCATTAGTTTATACTTCTGAAATGGATGAAGAAGCACCTAAAATAGTGGGATTAAAAAAGGGGTACATACTGGAGTGGGATCCAGAGAAGGGCAATGAAGCTGGTTGAAGGGCCTGGAGCACAAGTCTTATGGAGAAAGGCTGAGGGAACTGGGGTTGTTTAGTCTGGAGAAGAGAAGGCTCAGGGGAGACCTTATTGCTCTCTACAACTACCTGAAAAGAGGTTGTAGTGAGGTAAGTGTTGGTCTCTTTTCTCAGGCAGCAAGCAGTAGGACAAGAGGTAATAGCCTCAAGCTGCATCAGAGGAGAATTAGACTGGATTTTCAGTGGGGAAAATTTTCGCCACCAAGAGGGAGATCAGGCATTGGAACAGGCTGCCCAGGGAAGTGGTGGAATCACCATCCCTGGAAGTGTCCAAAACCAATGTGAATGAGGCCCTGACATGGTTTCGTGGTGGATTTTGCGGTCCTGGGTTAAAGGCTGGACTTGATGATCTTAAAGATCTTTTCCAACCTCATTGATTCTATGATTCTAAGCACAATGCATGAACAGCACAATTCCACAAAAGATAGTAAACAAACTCATTTTGCCAATATAGTTCATTGTAAATGTAGTAAACCAGGCATTTCATGGACAGATTTTCACACTGAACATTTTCTACTAAGATATATGCACTTTTACCTAAGATGATAGGTTAATAGTTTAATTTAAATTGAAATAAAAAAAACAAAGCCAGAAGTTTTCTATCTGAAGTTAGACAGAATCTGGATCTGTTTTATCTTAGTAGGTAACACTGTCACAAGAAGAATGACCCTTTTAATTTATCTGACATACAGAAAAAATAAATGATGCTATGGGTTATAAAAATCACATTAACATTTTTTTTCCAAGATGTGAACTTTCTGTTGCACTTCATGAATGGGCTTTGAAAGACCGATGGATTACAACCGATCAGATTTGCCAAACCTGGAGATTTTCAGCACAGGCTAAATTTTAATACTGCAAGGTTTTATCTATATTTGTATGCATTTCAGCACAATAAAAGCAGATCAGTGGATCAAAGCCCTTGCTGCTGAGGCCCCTACATCTGCACCACATGTGGTCTAGGGACTTTACTTTGGACTAAATTTAGTCTAGACTGAATATCACCACTGTACATATGGTTTGAAGCTGTCCAAAGGCCCAGTCACTATTTTGGACCTTTATGATCCATCAGAGGTTGGAGCAGGCTTGTTGCATACCTCCAGCAGAGTCTTGCATCTGATTTTGCTGCTACTAAAGGCAAGGTTTGAGAGTCTGAAAGCCCTGTGATACCCACTGAAGGGGAATCTTCCTGCCAGATTTACTCTGGAATTGTAAACTTTGCAAGACTGACCCAAGATTTCCAAAGATGAGAAGGAGAATAAAATAATGAAAAAAGCAGAAGTTACAAGCTCCTCACCATGTACATCAGTCTATATGCTCCAAACAGCCTTAATTCAGCCTGGGGGTATTTGGAGGCCTAGCCTTCCTGCTAAAGATTCAGGAGCTAATCAAATCAGATCTGGGGCTCATAAATTATCAAGTTTACATCGCATGCTGCCTCAAGGTCCTGGCTGTAGAGAAGATTTACCAGTGACCCACTTGCAAGTCAGTGTCCCAACACTGCTGATCTTTGAGCAAAAGAGTCCTTTGTGGGAAGGAAATATGAAAAAGCCTACCAGCCTTGCTCTACAGGATCTACAGCTTCAAAAAAAGATCATGCTGAAAGTAGTAGATATTGATGAAGAGCATCAGATTGCTGTTTTCCAATAAAACACACATTTGATTCTTTTTATTTATAAATCATTATGATTTGCAATATCTTTATGCTTCTAAAAGTATGGTAATAGTGAAAAATAAACAGAAATCACAGCCAGGCTCTGCATTTAAAACTGCTACTCTGGAATATTCCTAAAAGGACCCAAATTGTATATTCATACCATTCATTTGCTACTTTAACTCTCCACCCGCATACAGTATGCCAAGCTGTTCCTGTGTAGTGATGTGTGTCTGCTTGTGCACTGCATGTCTATATTAATACACAGGCATATATAAGAAATGGCTGTGATGGTTGCAGCCAGGAAAGTGAAGCTTCATGCCTCCACAAAGCCCTGTGGGGAGGGACTGCTGAGAAATGGTCCAGAAGGTTCCTTACAACAGTCAGGTTCAGAAGCTGAAATTAGTAAACTGCCATTTATGTAGTAGCAAAATGAATTATTCAATCTGCTGTGTGGACTGAAAGTCTAATTTTAAGAAGTCTACTTTGCCTAAGAAACCCTCTGCAAAACATTTATTAAATGTAAAGCAGTACTACGTGTTACTGCATGACTGGATGTCTTAAGAGGGGTTGTCTGATATTAACTGCAGTGGCTAATCTGTCCCATAAATTATGGGTAACAGCTGAACATAAATCTATTTCCCTGTTTTATCAATATTTTGGAAAAGTGGATGTTTTCTTCCTTATGCCACATGCAGAACATTTTCACATGGATATTACCAGCCTCACCAGCAAAGTCAGTGCCCGGGGGTGCAGGAGGCTGCTGCAGCCTTGGAGCTGCATTTGCCCTGGAGCTGCACACAGCTGCCCTGCACAGTAGAGACTCCCTCTGGACCTCACTCCATCCTTCCCAGTGGACAGGGCAAGCATAGGAGCTTGAGATGTCAACCCATGTCCTGAGGACAAGGCAAGGTGAAAGGACAACATTTCTCCCTCTCTCATTAAGTCTGACTTTGACAAGACACTACAAAGTGCCCCTGATCATCCCTTCTTACCAAAACTTCTGTCTAGCGCAGCATTTCCCTGTAAGAGGTTCCACCTTGCTGCATCAGCTTTTCTCTGACACAAAAATATTTCCCTGAAAAATTTCTGACTGGCCAGCTACTAACATGAGCATCAGAAATGAGCCTCTCCAAGCCAGTGGTGATTATCTTTGTGTGCGTCAGCTAGAGAAAGAGGTAATTTGTACACTGTATGGCAGTTTGTCCTCCAGACACTGAATATATGAAGCAGGACTTCTCCAGTTATCAAAGCACCCTAGGTTGAAATTAAGGAAAGGTGACTTGTTTTAATGCACCTCTGTGATTGTAGGGGCTTTTTCTGACACCTTCATGTCACAACTCAGGATTTTGTCCTGTGGGAAAGCTGCTCAAGTCATCCGTGAGATCCTTTCCAGGCTAGAATCAGATTCTGAACTGTAATAAGGAAGTGCAAGAGAGGAATGAAATACTGTACAGTACTTTCTATTTCAGTTGGCTTTCTTTTAACATCCAATGCCAATTTGAAATAGCTAAACCCAAAATACTGTCATATGTCCACAGAATAAAAATACATGCAGTCATTCCATCAGCCAATCAATTCTTTTCTAAATGCATGTATGTACATGTAAATAAACATTTGGATGATCCAGATAAGTATCAGGCTCTGAAAGCATTTTGAAAACCTTAAATAAGAAATATTTGCAGCA
Organism: Forpus xanthops; assembly: GCA_032466535.1. Taxonomy (NCBI): domain Eukaryota; kingdom Metazoa; phylum Chordata; class Aves; order Psittaciformes; family Psittacidae; genus Forpus; species Forpus xanthops. Next base: position 96,233 of record JASSUY010010533.1, read on the forward strand.
CTAAAAGCCACCAGATGCACATGTGAGGTGCTCCAGTAAGATCAGCTTCAACAGTCTTGTCTATTTGCTCATGAATAGCTAAGGAAAGAGATTTAAATCCTCATTGTTACTTCAGTACAGTCTAATTAACTTCCCTGCTTCCTTTGAGAAAAACAGCCACACCCCCACACACACCCCACACACCCCTTGACAAACACACATGGATAACATCACCCAATATCCTGAAGAGCTTCAGGGGTTTTCAGTGATTTCAAACGTGGGGTCTTTTCTCTTTGGTTTCATTCCACATCATAGATGAATGCCACAGGAAAAAAAAAAAAAACAAAACAAGCAGAGTGACATTCAGAGATGTTTGCAAGAAGATCTCACAACTGTGAGTTGCAGAAGATAACTGTCAGAGATACACAATATTGCTGTGCCTCTTGAGTCACATTAGTTCTCTGATCCTTAAGGTGAATGCTCCTATTCCGTGATGTGCTCCTGGCTTTTTTAACGAATCCTTGACTTCATTCCTGGCTACCACTTACTGCCTTGTGCCAGCTTCTGCTGTGCCAAGTGCATGTGAATCTCTACTTGAAGTGAATCAAAGTGGAAGCTGAAAATACTTGCCTGGAAGTGGAATTTGACGCATTTAACTGTGCAGCTAAACACACAGGCCACGCTCCTCAAGTCAGCCTTCTTTCTAACCTACTTCTGTGCAAGCAAGTATTCACCTGGAAATCTGCAGTGCACAAAAACATTCAAATCAGTCTGCTGTAAAGGATTTATAGACCATGTTTAGCATAGGGCAACTCACTAGAGAACTTGACTTCAGCCAGTGTTATTGCAACTCTTCTTTGCTGCTTCTCACTGCTTCTTGTGCCACAGTAAGATAAGCAATTTTTGAGTTTTCAATAAGGGCCCACACGTGGTCTACGTTTTACTGTTCCATACAGATAGCAGAACTACGTTAATGAGCCTAGCGTTTAAAGTATCGTGATTTTCATCTTCTAGATTTAAAAAATAGCAGTTCTGGTCAAACTATTGGTTTAAAAATTAAAACAGAAGCAGTTCTACAAGTATAAAATAGCTCAGAAAGCAGTTTGTTTCATGATGACTCACAGACACAAACCTTGGCTGTTTCGTTTGGGGGTTTTGTTTGGTTTTGGCTTTTTGGTTTTGTTTTGTTTTTCTTAATTCTACACAATTAAAATTATCTCGACCCCAATATTCAAACATTTACAGTTTCAGCAGTGTTTGACTATATTACTGATGCTTCATTGTTACTCCCCTTTTTCACAGAAACTATCAAATGTCCAGTTCAGTAAAGCTTCACTCCAACAAAATGGGCATACCCTTGTACTTGTTTATTCTGGTATTTTTCAAAATATATGTCATAAGTTCCATCATGTTAGGCAAGGCCTAAAAGCATACATGGATACACCTTGACTATAAAACCAGTCCTCATCGCTACTGCACAAGAAGTGGGCTTGGGTTGAAATGACCACAGCGCTGTCAAGAGGAATTCAGCATGCTCAGATTACAGCTGGTGGGCTGTGTCCCTCAGGGAACCTGTGCAGAGATTCCCTCCCATGGCAGACCATATTAGACATGCTTGTATCTCCCCTGCCACCTCGTTCCTGATTTAGTATCACTGATTTTTACCTGCTTGGTTTTCCTGATGTAATTGCGCAAGGAGCAAAGCTCTTAGCCACAGCACAGGAGTAAACTGTATTGAAACACAGTTATTTTCCACAGGTTTTTTTTGCAGAGAGGAATCATTTTAAAAGTCCTATTTCCAGCAAAGTCCCACAGGCAGTTGCAAGAGCACAACAGAAAAGAAGGCAAACTGCAATGCGAGGGTGGGAACGGCAGATGGGGGAGGGACCTCGGCAGCCAGCTGCACCACCAAATTAAACAAAAAAAACATTCAAAGCCACAGCCCCAGGCACTTCTCCACCTGAACTTTTCATCACTGTGGCCCTGAAGCAGCAGTCAGTGCCAACTCTCCAGGCAGGTGTTCCTAACAACATGTAGGAACACAAACTAAGTCACCTTGGGAATTTTTAGGCTGATCAGGAAGATCCTAGTAAGTTTTAGGCATCTCCAGGTCTAGGTAATACCAGAGAGAAGCTTTTAGCTCTCTGTGACATTAACTAGAGATAGATACCTAAATTATATGGGTGGAATTGGATAAATCTGGACCTTGGTTTTTAACAGAATCCCACTAAAATCAGGATGAAACCTTTTAGTGATATCTCTGGAGCAGGATTATGCTCCCATTTCCATGGAAAGCCACATACCAAATGTCATGTAACACTCTTCTCATACATTAACCCTTTCAACTTTTTTAAAGATTCCAGCTATAACTTAAAATTTCCTGGCAGCATGATCTGTTACATCTTTGCTTGCATTATATCATTTTGTGTAATTTTGTTTGTTTGATTTGGTTTGTTTTGCTGACAGAGGACATTCCATACTTTCCCAGCAGAAACAGACGTATGTAATGTGGACTGATGTCTAACTAAAAGAAAATAAATAATATTGAGTTCATTTTTCCCTGCATTTTCCTGGAAGTTCTTTGTGCAGGTGTTTTTCTTTGGCTTCAGGTATTTTCTAATAAAATTTTTTTTTGAGGGGATTATTTCTGTTGAAGTACATATTGAAATGTTGTGGCAACTGGCATCCTTCCTTCCTACTGAAATCTACTTAAACATTGACAATAGCTTTAATGGAAACCATTGATTTCTAGTTCTGACTGTGTGAATTGACCAGCCTTCTGCTGGAACTTAGTTTTTCACATGTAACAGCAATGCCAAATGTGGCTTTGACGTATCAGCAAAGTTTGGAGAATGCCTCTGAGCTGCTGCCCCCAGAAAAACATGCCCCCAGACAAGCCTGCATGTTCATCAGCAGCTTCTGCAATGCTTGATGGAGTGCTTTCTTGTGCATTTCACATCTCCCAGTTCCTGCATTTCTGACTGCTGGTGGGGTGGTCTCTCTGCAGAGCTTTCCTTCTCCCCTACCTTCAAAGAAACATTAGTTTTTGTTAGTGGCATTTCATCTATGTTTTGAATCCCTGTCTTTCTAATCCTTACTCTCGCTGGAGTCAAAGCACAGACATGTCTATAAAGATAAGAATTTCAAAACATGAGTTACACAAAGAGAGCATTCTTGAAAGTCTAACTCCTGTGTTTCATGATTAAATGAGCTCAGAACTCTTTTAAGTACATGGGTAATTACATTGGTGGGTAAACTTAGAGAAAGACTGGCATGGAGGAAAAGAAAGAAGAACTACTCTATGAACAAATTTTCTATTAGTTGATTCTGGTCTCTACTTTGCAGTAGAAAGGAAAACAGGAAGGGTAAAACCAAATGAAAAAGAGAAGACAAGTCAGTCAGAAAATTGTCAGCCGCCTCATGAATGTAAATTCTGTGCAACATACTGACTTTGGTTTTTTTGATATCCTCAATTTTTCAAAGATCAAACTTTTATGAAGGAGGAAACTTGAGAAGTACAGACCAACTGCTGTGCACATAATGAAAATCAGAGGTAACAAATCATATCATTATTGTGTACCATATATAATGTCTGATAAGTTATTTATGCAGGTAGAGATAGATTTTTTTTAAGCCAGAGATGTCATTATAATTAGGTAGTTTGACCTCCTACTTGACTAAGTCAATAGCATTCTACCCAGTAGCTTCTTCAACACCCATGCTTACTTGAACTGCAGTCTGTCTTCCAGAGAAGTCTCCAATCTGGATATGAAATCTCTATGTGATGGGCAGTCTACCTAACCAAAGCAAAAGTCTCTTTCAGTTCCAGAGAGTGGAAAAAAAGCTTAAGAGAAACCAAAACCAAAACTGTATGGAAAAAAATTCAATGGCAACTGATTTTTTAAACAATGCTAAAGACTACAGCTTTACATTTAAAAACTTCTAAAAAAAGTTTCATCTCATTGTTTTTTGTTAAGCAACTCTAAATTATTCCCAAAATATCATTAGAGGAAAAAAACAAAACAAAACTGACTGGCTTTTTTGTTAGAGTTTTTGTGACTAAGGTTTTTCTTTTGAAAAGCACAAGACAGGAAATAATTTTTTGGGAACTCTAGTTATAGTTATTGTTGATCACACAGAATTACATCTAATACATCTTGCAAGAAATTGGATGCAAGAAAGCATCTTAGCGGCTTTTGTTTTGGTTGAGACCTCAGGATGTCATCTACAACTCACTGCTGTGATTAAAGAAAAAAGTAACACACAGACACCTTGTGCCCTTAGGATGCAGATGTATTTTATAACTGAAGAAGTATTTATTTTCACATTTGTCTGCTAAAGTGCCTCCAAATTCAGAAGGTCAGTGTGGTTATGGAATTACTTATGGAAATATAGCTTTGGAATTCTTACATTAAAATTTGGGGTTTTCAATGAGGCAGATTATGGAAGATAATGGAAAATGGACAGTTTGGTGTTTGTCTCAAACATGAAGAAACAGGCTCTTCTAGAAGATTATGCAGAACCCCAGCTTACCTATGGCTTCCAGAGAGCTAAGGTTGACTGTCACCATAACACAAGTGCCTGAGCCTTGGCCTCAGTTTTGATGGAATGCAACTAATCTGCACCCATAGGCTTTCTCCTGGATCTGCAAGCATTTTGCCATCTTGTGACACCAGTGGAAGCTCAAGCTACAAATGAATGAAATTCATGAGAATTTCCTCATGGGGAAATTTTCTTGACTTTTGGAGAAAATTTAGGTTTTACATTTCAAATTTTAAAATTTAAAGTCCATTTCAAAAATTCCCTTCAAGTGCCTGACCAGGCATCAGCTGAAATGCTTCTCAAATCATCTTGTATTTGAACAACCAATTTAAAGGCAAAAATTTCCCCAAAGTGCAATGATTCTCTAAACTTAGTATTTAAGTTGGCACAGTCAAATAATGTTTTTCAAATGTGCAATGTAAGAAAGTTACAGAAAGCACCCATCCTACCTGGACCTGTGCAAAGCATTTGACACTATCTCACATGACATCCTTGTCTCTAAATTGGAGAGACATCAATTTGATAGGTAGGCCACTCAGTGGATAAACAACTGGCTGGACAGCTGCACACAAAGAGTTGTGCTCAATGGCTCAATGCCCAGCTGGAGACTAGTAATGAGTGGTGTCCCCCAGGAATTGGTGTTGGGACCGGTCTTGTTCAACATCTTTGTCACTGACATGGACAGTGGGATTGAGTGCGCCCTCAGCAAGTTTGCCGATGACACCAATCTGTGTGCTTCGGTTGATACGTTGGAGGGAAGGAATGCCATCCAGAGGGACCTTGACACACTTGTGAGGTGGGCTGATGCCAACTTGATGAAGTTTA
>JASSUY010010535.1:0-14497 GCA_032466535.1 Forpus xanthops
GTCAGCACTCTCTCAAGTAACTCCACTAGTCTCAGAGAATCTTCTGCAGGACCAGATATTTGTTAGCAAGAGAAGGGATTTCATAATCAGGGCTCTTCTTATTAAAAAACAGTCTGCTGCCAGGGTTATTAGAATCCCTGCACTGAGGATACAGTATAACATTGAACCCCAGGATCTCTGTTTCTTTTACAGAAACAACAAATATACAAGTTTGTAGGAGATATGTGAACCAATGCAGAGGTTCTTTTCACCTCTTTCAAACTAAACCATTGTATCTATCTTAGATAATGGCTAAAACTCAAATCCTGTAGGTACAATTTTGGGGCGTATTTCCTAATTTCTCCATTGCAAGATAGTAAATTAAATCTGTTCTCACATCTCTATAACCTTTTCCCTGTCCTATTCAGAAATCCCAATAGTAGACATACAGAAATCATCTAGAATTCAGCTCCAAGTCCAGAGAAGTCCATCATTTTTGTGAATCCTAGAGTTCTAATGGAGTATTAAATGTCAGGACAGGAATACAAATTCAGCAATATTGCTTCCTTTCATTCTCTACTTATAACTGAAGTTTGCCATGGCCAGTCTATTTTTTAAGGTTCATTGCTAGGGATATACTACGTTAAGAATTTCTGACTTATATCTTTGCTTTACTGTGCACTACAGTAAGTCACTACTAAAGCAGTTTCCTCCATCAGTTCTACTAGCCCAACCCAATCCCTCAGGCTTTAAAGCTACTCTCTAAAGGCCACATTGCTCAGGCTCCTCTGGAGGAACTTCACTTAACAGATTGCTTCTCAGTTTTATCAGAATGAGTGTACATAGAGACTATCTCAACTCAGCAGCCTAGCTGTTCCTTAAAGGACTGAATTATCTCTGTTCACTGTGTCAGCAGACTGAGAGACAGCAGCCCTGAGAAAACGAGTCCATCTCAGTATAACTCTAGTTTCCATGAACTTTTGGTTCCTTGTATTTTGAATTAAATCAAAATACACTGATTGATACTGGCATACTGGAAAAAAATCAATATTTGACCCAAATCTTCTCAACAGTAACACGTTGAAGTGTTACAGTGGCTTCCTCTGGAGAGCACAGATTAGATTTCATATTCATTCAGTCCAGAAACTATTATATTAATGTAATATAAATGTTAAGAGTCAAACCACAAATAATCGTTTGTTCAGAAATAAAGTTGCTTCAGTTCATGTCCTTGCTTTCTGTCAGATGTTAGGTTCTGAGAATATGTAACCACAAACCAACGAGCATGGAGTTCAGTGCAACTAAACAAAGACTAATTTTAAGTTAGGAGATGGAGAAGACACAGACACAGAAGCACTTCTTGTGCTAAACATGCAAAATAAGTAAACCCTCTCTAGGTGCCACATTTTGATGAAAACACAAGAGGAAAGAAACACATTACAGCAGCGGGAAGAGGAAGGCACAGGGGCCCACAATGTAAAGCAGAGACAAAACACTCTATCCTTCAATAAAGCTCTACAAAATTTCTCCACCCCCTTTGTCTAGCTGTTTATACTGGTTTGCTTCATCACTGTTAGCAGTTATCTTCTTTTTCTTGATGCCTTATTTCCTCTCTCTCTCCCTGTTTTCTGCCACTGCCACAGTGCACTGCCTAACAGATTCCGCTCGCTGACTTTTGGAGCGCATGTGTTAATTCTCTCATTTTTGAGCATTCAAAAAAGGAGGTTGAGTTCACAGCATGGGGTTTTGAGCATTCAGTCTGAGTGGAAGGTATTCATAGAGCATGTGACATATCTACAATTTACATCCTTTCTCTGCCTGATTTAGTCTCTCTCTCTCTGAAGCCTGAAATATATTTACTTACACAGACAGGACAGTTTTGATAGAAGATAGTGAGGGAAGCATAGCCTGCAATAGCAGCAGGTTCATGATCAGAGCACTTATTTTGCCTGATATGCATAACTAACTCGACCCAGAGACCAAGTCAGTCCCACTCACCACTTTTTTTCTCACAAGTTCAAATATTTTAATTTTGATTTAAAAAAGAACCAGAATTTCTTTAAACAAAATAAAATTGAAATATGGATGTTCACAGATCTGTTCACAGGAGGAACAGAAAGGTAAACGAACAGCTACTTTTTAGATTCTCATCTGTTGCAGAAATTGTTAGTACAGATGTTGTAGTCCCAGTACTTTCTTTTCCCTAAAAATCTTCTGGGACTTACTGGTGTGCTAAAGAATTGAGAATATCTGCCAATTTTAAAGCGTGACAGTAGTCTTCGAGCAATATTCTATCACACTGTTTTTGATATCAGAATTACTTAGCTAAATTTGATTGCTTTATAAATGGTTATTACATTTTTCTAACATAATTAACTAAAATCAACTTTCTCAAAAAAACTTAAGTAAGTTCTTCGTAGTGCATGTAGGCAGACATCTTGTGAACTTCTACCTAGGCCGCTTCACTGATGATTTCCACAGAATCAACACATTTTGTATGTGTTATTGCATACAAATAGTAATATATTTGTTATTATATAGTGTATCAATTACTATATATAGTATGGTAATATATATAAGTACATATATTTATAACCTATATATCTTCTAAAACATTAAATATACACAGGAACCTATGCTGTGCTTGAGAACCATCCTATCTGCAGTATTATTCAACAAACACCCATTAGTTTTGAGTCCCTTATAAAATGCATCACTGAAAATTCCTTTCTTTCATAGCATGTTTGTCACACAAGAACTATTATTCAGTTGCTTTTCTTTAGGATTCAAAGCCTTGCTATGCTGTGATCTGTTAAGTGAGCTTGGTCAAGTCATCTCGGCTCTCTGCACCAATGTAAAAGGAGGAGAATGACACTTACCTTCCTAAGCAAACCACTTCATCCAACTCAGCAAAGCAGTCTGCAATGACAGCAAACCAAAAGCCATTAACACTGAAAAATAAATAATCAAATTCTGCTTAAACATTTGTTTCCTTTCAGGAGAGCCATTCCTCATTCTTTCAGATTTTGGACTTTATTGTAGTGCAACCTTCGAAAAACTCAGATCGTTTTCAAAAAGACCCTGAAGGTTTCCCTTCCCTGCTGCAGGGGTAACCCTGAGTTCTAACTGCTTCTTCACATTGTTCTGTCACCCTGTCAGTTGCAACTCCTAATTACAGAAGGCCTAGTGCCTTGGCACAAAAGTGCTATCAGTGAATAGATACCACCAATATGTTTAAGTGCATCGCTAGAGCACAGCCAAAGTAGCAGCGTCCTGTAGGACCACATTCAGTAGTCTTTAATAATGCATGAACCCTAGAAGCTCAGGATGCAATTGATAACAGGAATGCCTTTATTGACTTTCCAAAGGCACTTCTGCACTTGCATAACAACTTAAATATGTTCCAATCTGCAAATAGAAAGCAAACAGAAATTTTAGCTTACGCAAGAGGTGAGGTGACTGTTTCTTCTACATTTTTTGGTTTATATTTTTACCAACACAAAACAGCAGATGTTTTGGTGCAAAGGACTTTAAGAAACAAACAAACAAAAAGTCCTTTGCTTCAGCTGTTGTAAAGCAGAATGATTTGGGAAGGTGAAATTCCCAACACAGCCTCTGAAGGGCATTTAAATATCATTTGGATATGTACAAGGTTAGACCTTTTATGCAGGCATGCACACACATTAAGTGAAACAGGAATTTAACCAATGTGAGAGCTCAGTCCTGAAAGTGTGCAGGATGAACATCAAAAGGAAATTGAACTAAATAGAGCTGAAACCTGCGGACAGCTGCACAGGTTTTTTTACTTTAACTTAGATGTATGGATTTTTTGTTTAACGTGATATATCCAAATTTGTTGAGGATCACTGCCTTATAATGTCAATGACCACTTGAGACATTACATAGTTTTCTTATTTGATCAGAGAATGGTCCGTTCTACTATGGGCTCCTGCTTCTGCCAGTAAAAGCTGCATCACAGAAAGGGGGACAGCCCAAAATCACTAAGTGTAGAATAAAACCTCATTTGAGGTTTTTATGCCTTCCACAGCTTGCTCCTTAATGAAATTTACACCCATTATATTGAAGACTTCCTGATCATTTAGAATGTAGTGGGGATATTTGTTTATTTGTTTTGGTTTTGTTTGGTTGTTGGTTTTTGGTGGTTTTTTTGTTTGGGTTTTTTTTTTTTTTTTTCGTTTAATGTGGAAGCAAATAGCAATAAAACTCCAGCTAAAATTTTGTTGTGACTAAAACTCTCCTCTGAGAAGTGCATTGTGCAGCTTTCTTGTTTTTCTAAAAGCCTTCTTTCTTTAGGTCACTGCTGCTTCTGACACTTCACAAGTAATGAGTCATCAGGAACCTACTATTATTCTATCTGGGTGAGAAATGACATCCTCTGTCCCTTGATAAATTCAGGATTTCAAGAACTGTTCCACATTTTAAGGATGAAATGGAGTTCTTTATTTTTAACTTATTTTCCTATGTACTTCTCCATAGCTGATGGGACAGTGATTTAAGGGGACCACAAACTGAAAAAAGAGGGACATCAACACTTTGTGTCTTCAAGGAGACCTGGAACACCTGCTATGAGTGCAGCTCAGTATTCACACAATGTGATGCTATTTTGAATGAAAGAGAGCACAAAAAAACCTACTTGCATGTTTGAAACCTTAAGGTATCAATAAAGTGTAAAAAACACTGCAGTCTGATGCAACAATATTGCAAAGACCACTTGTATTATTTTTGTGCAATGTCCATTTTTCAATATTCCTACAGGGCTGTTGTATTTGCAACAAAAGACGATGGAACTGCCTCTTCAGGAGTTTCTCAGCAAAATCACGTACTAATAGCACAAGGTCATTGAGATTCTTTGCAGATTTATTCTTCACCAAGGGCAACTGCTACTAGAAGCAACCCCCCAGGTTGCTAAAACAGCAGTTCATCCCTTATGGCATGCTAGAAGCAAAGACATTTGGGGGAAGGAAAAAAACCCAGGCATCCTTATTACATTTACTTTTATCAAAATCACAAGTCTTTCCTTTATGCTTCTAAAAGAATTTTTTTCATTTAATTAAAGGAATTGCATTTAATATTGCATATTTATCAGCTGCATATAAAGGCAAAAGGTGCAATATGGTTTTATATCCCTACCAAATAATATGGAAGATATGGAACACCAGTTATGAGCGTAGCTCAGCATTAAGTTCTCAAAAGGAGTTAAACTATGCACAGATCACTTTGAAGAGCCCTAATGAACACTTGCCAAAATGTAAATTGTGCTGCATTTTCACTGGTAAGAAAGGGTTTTTGCAAGAAAAAAGAAGAAAAAAAAAAAAAGTTCAATGTTGTCACCTACGTAATTAGAGAAAACAAAGCAAAAGACAAGATATTTGAATTCTTTTCAATTTGTGGGCTTTTTTATTTAGGGCTTTGTATTTGTCCTGAGTTCAGCAGTAGCAGTCATTTTTCTCCTTAGTAGCTGGTGCAGCACTGTGTTTTTGACTTTTGGCTTGGGAGCAGCACTGATAATACCTATGTTTTTAGCTACTGCTCAAATATTTAGTCTGACCGAGCACTTTCTAAGTCTCATGCTCTGCCAGGGAGGAGGGGAAGCCAGGAGGAAGCAGAGACAGGACACCTGACCCAAACTAGCCAAAGAGGTATTCCATACCACAACACATCATGCCCAGGATGCAAAAACTGGGGGCAGTTACCCAGAAGGGTTGGATCACTGCTGGGTCGGGCTGGTTATCAGTTGGCAAGTGGTGAGTGACTATATTCTCTTCCATTGTTATTTCCCTTGTCATCTTTATAATTATTGGTGGTAGCAGCAATGGTTTGTGTTATACCTTAGTTACTGGACTGTTCTTATCTCAACCCATGGGAGTTGAGGAGCAGGGGGGGAAGAAAGAGGGGGGAGTCAGAAAGCGAACTGCGTGACTTACAGCTGGGCTTAAACAACGATAGAATTGCAAGTACTTAAATGCAAATGCAGGTATGATCTTTTTAGGTGATTGTATTTCATATCATGAAAATATGAGCACATAAAATAAAAGTATTATCACGCTGATATGTGATACTTTAGGCAGAGCAGGTGTGGGATGGCACTTGGGTTTTTATCTTGATGTTGGGGACAGACTGGCTAAAGAAAGATGGGAAGCCTGAAATAACCAAGTTAGAAGGGTTATAAGCATTGTCCTAACTCTTAACAATTATCTATGAAGCCCACTGAAGATCATCTCCTACAGCCCCAGTCACATGGCGAGAGTTTGTTACTGCCATCTGCATGCTGTTTTCTTGCTGTGGCTCTGCTCATATTGCCTGCTTTGGATAAACAAATCCACACAATCTATGCTTTTTTGCAGACATTTAAAAACCCTACATATTGCATTGTTATATTTCAAACAATTATAAAGGATTTAATTTAAACAAAAAATGAACACTTTTTTTTCCCACCAAAGGCACCTCTACTTGTGCTCTACTTGTACTGTAATCAAAGCCAGCCTTCCATGACTTCAGATTCCCACCACTGCAGAAGCTGAAATCTGTATAATGAGTGTGACAAGGGACTGAGACAAAATAAACATCATTCTGCATGCGTTACCTTGAAGAGCTAATTTTTACCCTTCTTAACAGAGTTTCTGTGTTACACCATCAGGGCACAATTACAGAAGTCCCTTAAATCAGGCTTCTCCCAGGTTATTGCATGCTCTTCCTTTTATGGCTGCTACATAGTCCATAGAATCTGTTCTAAAGATAAGGTAAGTACTCATGGTTGGTCCTCATAGTCCATGGGATCTTTGTTAACAGCTCACACAAATAATGAAAACAAATTATGAAATTTTATTATGAATATAAATTATGAAAGAAACACTTCTTATCTTGTTCTAAGCATGTTATACGTCTTGGAAATAGTCTTCCTTTATTTTAGTTCTTCCATCCATAAGAGGGATAATGACATCCTTTAACACAAAATATGCTGAAGTTAAATTAATAAACAGTAGGCAAGAGTATCACAGAAAGTATTTCTACGCTGACAAGGTCAGTATTTCTACACTCAGGATAAAGTTTGAATATTGCAAAGGAAGCAAAATGGAGAGCCATGTCTCAAACAAAGAAAACTGACGTAAATACCAAATTACATTCTTTTTTTGGGTACCAACCATTCAAGGTGTTGAAGTAGGCAATGACTGTGACAGAAATTATGTTTTTTATATTCATCATGCCATGCTCATCATGCTTTGGTCATGGAACTGAAATATTTTTGAATCAATAGGTATAAATATATTCCACCAGAACATGAATAATGCCAGCATAAAGGAAAATTGATAGATTGGGCTTTTGTACTCCATTGAATAGTAAAACACAGTAATGCATATAGAAGTATAATAGTGCAATTTTGTGGAAAATGAAACTTTACAGTTTAGACCCTCAAAAGCACTTTAGTTCCGACTTCTCATTCAAATAATTTTGCAGGAGCTTTGCATCTGAACAACTTAAAAATTTTGTGCCTTTTAATTTTTGTTGCTGCCTTGCATTTTATTTTTGAATGAGTGACTTAGACTGCTAGGCAGTAAGACCAGATATGAGAGGGAATATAGTATTTTCAATATGCCATGAAATCAACATGTGGCCAAATACCTTTTCATATTGGCCAAAAATTGCCTTTTTGTTTATCATAACCTTTCTGAAAGAGGAGAGGGAAAAGGAAAGCAAATGGAAGATCCAAGAAAATGACCACCTTGAACACACAATAATCTGGCAAATAAATGCCAAATAAGAAGACTGAGGGAATGAATCGTCTCCCACCCTGTGTCAATCAAGCTATTTCATAAAGGATAGTATTTCATAGATATCCAAGAAATCAAAATAGAAACTATTGTAAAATTATCTATCCCTGTTACTTTTACTGGTATTTTACTGGCTACAAAATGGGTATAATACATCAAAAAATAATTTAGAAATCAAATTTAATAGAATAATAGAATGCTTTGGATTGGAAGAAACCTTAAACTCATCTAGTTTCAACCCCCTTGCCGCAGGCAGGGATACATTCCACCAGACCATGTTGCTCAAAGCCCTGTCCAACCTGGCCTTGAACCCTTCCAGGGATGGGGCAGCCACAACTTCTCTGGGCAATGTGTGCCAATGTCTCACCACCCTCACAGGAAAGAACTTCATCCTAATATCTAACTTTAATCTCCCCTTTTTCATTTTAAAGCCATTCCCCCTTGTCCTATCACTACATGCCCTTGTACAAAGTCCCTCTCCAGGTTTCTTGCAGCTCCTCTTCAGGTATTGGAAAGATATTCTTAAAGGTCGCCCCCAAGCCTTCTGTTCTCTAGGGTGAATTAGACCAACTCTGTCTGCCTGTCTTCATAGGAGAGGTGCTCCAGCCCTCTGATCATCTTTTTGGCCATCCTCTGGACTCATGTCCTCTCCTTTGTTCTCTACCTTTTTTCCATCTGTCAGTGTTTGGTTATTTTAATGAATACTCACATCAATAGTTGAGGCTCTTTCAGTCTTCTGCTCCCAACATCCTAAGAGGTAGAACTATTTCCATTTCATATACTGGGAACAAAATACATTGAGAAGACTAGAGGGACAAAGGCTTTAGGTGCCTTACCACTCATGGAAAATTAGAGACCAAAGTTTGTCATCAGGCTCCTAAACAATGCATGGAAGGAACATCGGTTTTGATCCCACCCTGGGATTTGTTGGGTCAGCATCCTAGTCAGCAGTTATTTCAAGCTACCTGATGCTGCAGAGGTGTAGTTACCCTCACCACTATTTAAGGATGAAGAACTGCTATTCTTTCTCTCTCTCTGACTGCATGTCAGTCCCTTTACCTTCTTCTGGAGCAAAATCAGCCTTTTCTCCAAAACAAAGTTGGAAGACAGTTGTAGTGCAGCTTCTGCCTCCCTTTATCCAACCAGCAGTTTAAGCACTCAGCTAGCCAATGGGAACACACTTTCAGTTCCTTTCTCTAATTGTGAGGAACTTGCAGTTCCCAGGTGAGTTCTTCTACTACAGGGTTGTGATATATGATGTTTGTAGCACTGTCTGTTGAAGCCGCATCGTTTTGATTTGCTATATATAGCAGAAGATAGTAAGTATGAGCATGACTGTTTAAGTGTGCTCATAGGAGGAAAAGCTATAAGCCACTGCCTGCTCCTCTGAATACTTAATATGAGAAACTTAAACATTCATTGAATTCAGATAATATTTACTTAAGCCATTAGTCAATATTTTTCTCATTAAGGATAGCAGGATTTGGCCCATTCTACAATCAATCCAGTGGCACCATGTAAATAACAGTTTTTTAAATCACATCTTTCATACAGAAGGATTCCTTAAGCAAATGGAATGGAATTTACAGATGCAGCACACATAATATTTAGATGTAGTATTAGCTCCATCAGGAAGAAAAAATCCTGAAAGTTAACAAAAACTGATTGATGCTCCCTGACTGGAAGTGCTCGTCATTTTTTGCAAGATAGCAATATGGAATGTATTAACTCTTTGAACACCAGTGTTTCCTTAGAACTACCGTTGCTATTCTAACCACATTATCAACCTCACACATGTTTACCTCAGGGATATTTAGCCATCCATAACTGACTTTTGCACAAAAACAAAGCTGCAGGCAAGGTTTAATCCTTTTGGGCTTGCCCTCTCACTAAAATAAATAAGTACCTAAGAGAATTGTAACTAGATAGAATACAAAAATCATAGGATGGGGTGAACCTGTTCAGTCTTTCTCAATTTTATATTTCTCAAAATTTTAATAATTAGAATGTCTGGAAGTGAAAACCCTCTTTGCCTGTAAAATGTTACAAACAACAGAGAACTCAGCATTTCTACTTCTAATAACAGCATTTCTGTAATTGTTTTTAACCATGTCAGGAGGAGTTTAAAAAAGCTTCATCGTTGTACTGATATTACACTAAACAACAGCTGATAAGGTTAATGCCACATAGTGCTGATTGCACAGACACTCAAGGTGAGATTAATCTTACTTAATATAGGAGGTGGTGTCACAGTTTAACCCCAGCCAGCAGCTCAGACCCACATAGCCACTTGCTCACTCCCTTCCATTGAGATGGGGGAGAGGATCTGAAGGGTAAAAGTGATGAAACTTATGATTTGAGATAAAGATAGTTTAATGGGCAAAGACAAAATTTTACCCATGCTTTGCATGCAAGCAAAGCAAAACAAGGAATTCATTTCATTACTGCCCACCAGCAGGCAGGTGTTCAGCCATCTCCAGGAAAGCAGGGGTCAATAGTGACTTTGGGAAGACAAATGCCATTACTCCAAATATCTCTCCCTTCATTCTTCTTCCCCCTTCTTTATACCCTGAGCATGACATCATATGGTCTGGGATATCCCTTGGGTCAGTTGGGGTCATCTATCTGGCTCTGTCTCCTCCCAAATCCTTGTTCATCTTCAGCCTGCTCACTGGTGGTGTGAGGAGCTGAAAATGCCTTGAGTCTGTGTAAGCACTGCTCAGCAGTAATGAAAACATCCCCTGTTACCACTGTTTCAGGCACAGATCCAAAGCATAGCCCCATACTAGTAACTATGAAGAAAAATAACTATCCCAGCCGAAAGCTTTGGAGGTGGCTAAGACTAGATTTCAATACACCACTTAACCTGGTGCTACAAGGGAAAGAAAGCAGTCCTGCACACTTTTACTGCCACCCCCTCATTCCTGCTCCTGCACTGATTTGTCTCTTGTGCTGATATCAACGTTTGTACAACTCTGTGATAAACTGTTTCAAGGTGCTGATGTGGCTGAAAAGTAGCTAGTTTTCCCTCAGGTGAGTTTTAACACAGATTCACTCACCACACAGTGCATCTTGCACTTTGTAATGAATGCATGAAGAAGGAGGAAGGCTTTAAGACTGCTTGTTTGGACAAGACAGCCAGCTTCCACTGAGAATTCATCTTTGTCTTTAGTCAGATGGAAAGAAGCATGTTCTGGAGTTGCAACCCTTTTCTTCAATGACAACAAAAGAAGCTCATAAAACTAGCTTAAACTTAAATTTCTAATTGCAGTAGTCGAAGAGAGAGGGATATCATCCACGAGCACAGCAGTTCATACTAGGATAAAAATTTAATTCAGAGCATTACATTAAGAGCTAACATCCTATGTCAGGTCAACTATCTCAAGTGCAGGTAAATGCCATGAGTGTGAGGCTGTGCTGTCCAACAGATAAGAAGGTTGGACACTTAAGATCAAATTGTTTCTCCACAAAAACGAATAGCAAACTTCCTATTGACTTAAAGCACGCAAGAATTTTATCCTAGTGTCCTATGTTTGATTCTGCTTTTATCCATTGCTGGCTCTTAACAAATTAATGCATATATTTCTCTTTTTTTCTTTAGTTGTAAACTGGTCATTACTGGGATTGTATTTGCAAAATGTTTTCTCATAGTATGTATGAAAGAATTATTACAGTTAAGCATATTACTATCTACTTACAAGTCATCTGCTGTGCTATGACAGCAATTACAGAAAATTGTAGATATATGCATATAAATGTAGATTAAAATGAGAAGATTAGTGGGGAAAAAAACCTGAGTGCTTTCCTTCATTCACTCTTTCATATACGAAACTTTGAATAAAGGCTCTTGTAAACTGTTCTCTGACCTATGTTAAGAAATCTACTCCCTTGAGGAAAAAGAAAAAAGAAACACTTAATGCGGGCCATAAGATTACCCAGATATACACATAACTTTCATCGCCACAGTCAAGTAACTGCAGTCTAACTGAATACATTTGTGAAAATAAGCAGCAGGTGCTAACCAATGAATGATGTTCTACACTCAAACACATACAAAGAAGAAGTTTTAATTTCTAAACATAGCATTTTCAGATGTCCTTAGCAACTATAATATTTTTAAGCAAATGTGTGTGTGTAGGCCAGGTGTTGTAAAAAGCAACAATCATGGTAGGAAAGCCTATGAAGAGTTCATAGGTACCGTGGGTTTTTCCTATTTTTCTCATTTATCCCTGAAAATCTATTAAGATGACAATGAGTAAAAGAACTAGGTACCTTGAAGTACTACTGTTGCTTTGCAGAATGAAGAACAATTTTGCTTTATTGTTAGTATACTGCAGTCACCGACAGTGTTAGAGCAACCAAGTAGTACTGGGAAAGGGAACAAAATACTGGCCCCACAGGAAGTCCATAACAAAATTCTGCTTCCCTTCAAGGAATTCAGATACCACTTAAAGCATGACAGAAGTGGTTCACAAATTTGAATATTCGAGGCTGGAGGTGACTGAAACTAAGATGGAAGCTGTAAGAAGGGTAATAACAACTAAACCATAGTTCAGAAACAGAAATCTTTTCTAAAGGATGAGGTAATGTATGAGAAATCCAAGAAGTCAAACTGTAGAAAAAGAGGTCAAAAACTTGTATCCTGTGAGGAGAGAAATCCATAAGGATGTCAGCTCTAATAAAACGTATACCTTCAATATGTACCTGTATCTGTCAGAAAAGTCAGAAAAGTACAAAGCTCAGACTGGTATGCATGTTACAAGAAAATCCATGTTTCTCACAGATTGTAGTGGTGAGAATCTCAAATAACCATATTTGATGAATGAAACTAAGACAGTGTTCTTGTGAAATGTATATTCACATACACCCTAACTTCTTTCATCAATATAACTGCAGGATCATAGAATGGTTGAGTTTAGACAAGACCTCTGGAGGTCACATGCTCCAACCCTCCTGCTCACAAAGGATCACCTACAGCTGGTTGCCCAGGACCATGTCTACAGCTTTTGAGTATCTTCAGGGATGGAACAGGGAATTAAATACCACAACTCCAGAGCTTGCTTCTTCTCTACACATACTCTTGGTTGTCATTCAATAGAAGGAAGAGGAAGACTTCTGAAATTTCCTTAAAATCTCTTCATAGTCCTCAGAAAAATACAGAGTATACTAGACCACTATGTCAAATAGTGTTCAGACAAGTTATTTCTCTTATTAGGGGTACAGCATACTATGGATCTGGCAAATGAGTGCTGTAGGACATATGTAAGAAATGTGGAATTATCTCAGTCCAAACACTTGCACAAAAATTAGACTACGTGTATTGAAACTCAAGGGATTGAAAACACAAGAAAATGAGTCTGCATCAAACCTAATTCCTCAAAGAGAATATAAAAAGCTGATACGACTAAAGATACTGCATTAAAGGCAGATTATTATTTGTCACCAGCATTTAATACATCAAGATTTTTTTCTCATATATTTACATAGTTGCAGGCAATAGAAAATAATTTTTGCTCAGATTCTTGAAAGATGGATTACTTCTATCTTGGAGTACTATCATCTCTCATCACTACACTAAAATCAGTAAGACATGGTCACTTCTTTTATTATAGTGTTTCTGTAGCAGGCTCAGAGTAGTTGCAGAGTTGAAATTTGCTTTCTTGTATATAAAAAAATAAAAATCTTTACACTTGATTTTAAATCATGCATCAAGTGGTATAACATTTTAGTAACATTAAATCAAGTCACTTAGCCACTGGTTCCATGAGCTGTCATTCACTGGCCTGTTGTTATTTAGGAATGAAAAGGCAGAATCAGAAATTTCGCTAAGTTACATGTGATGTTCCTGGTTTGTGAACAATATTTCAGGTTAGTAGGTTAGCAAATTAGGGCCATTTTCAACGTGAATTTTGAAACAACATCAGAAATGCATGGTGATGCAGCACACAGTGTTAAGTAGTGTAAGGGAGTGGAGTACAAATTCTACTCCGCATTCTCCAGCAGATTAAGCCACAGTACAATAGCATCTCAAACATCATCTAGAGCAACCCATAAGGCTCCTTCATACGCTTTATTAAAGTCAGACTGCTGCCATGCCTGCCACTGTATTAATAACACTGAAACTGAGGACAGTATGGCATTGTCAGCATTTCATTCATTATGGAAATATACTTTTGAATGAGCAAATATATGAGAAAGTTACACTTTCTTCCCTCTCCAAACCTTCCCACATGAGTTAGAACATTTATATTTTGATCTCACAGAGCCTGTTCTTCATGTAGGTTGTAAAATGTCTAGTCCATTTAGAACTTTCTATGTATAAATAAGTAATTAAGTCTCTGTATGCTATAATGTATGTCTGTTAAGGGCACCACAGATCTATTGATCACAACCATCTACTTATAAACCCAGCTTTCTATGTCAACATTTGTATAAAAATTTTCAGTGGGCAATGGCTGGCCAACTACTTAAAACAGAGTGAGGAGAAACTTGCAACAAAAGACTGTCTTGGAGTTTGCATAACTACAAGCTTCCCAAATTGGTTGCTTCCTTTGTTCTGTTTCTCTCTCAAATTTGCCACATAGCATGATCAAGAGGTCTGGATCTGTCGTGGTTTGAGGCTTTCAAACTCATGCAATCACTCACTCACTTCCCCCTCTTTCTTCCCCAGTCCAGGGGAAATGGGAAGGAGAATCAAAAGAATGCAACTCCCACAGGTTGAGATAAGA
>JASSUY010010538.1:0-76527 GCA_032466535.1 Forpus xanthops
CAGGACACGGTTGGCTTTCTGGGTAGCAAGAGCACACTGCTGGCTCATGTTCATTCGCTCATCAACCAACACCCCCATGTCCTTCTCCTCAGGGCTACTCTGAATCTCATTTCTGCCCAACCTGTAGCTGCGCCTGCAGGACATTTCCTCTCATCAGCATCATGCCCAAACTTGACCACCTTCTGTTTCCCATAGATTTTATTAAAAGACTGTAAAAGCACAAACACCTTGCAAAATCTGATCCATCAAAGTGAGTCAGGTTCTTAGGTGAGCACCTCAGTCTAAGCACAAATCAAGCAAGCAAGCGGGCTATCTCAGAGAAGTGATTAGAAAGAAGATTTGCTTTTCCAGTTGGAAGCTGAGACACTGCTTGCCTGAAAGCTGGTAAAACACAGGCAGAGAACAGGAGTTTGTTGCATCAACTTAGTTAACAGGAACCAAGGCAAAACTGTTGTCGCAAATGTGCCCAAACAGCTTATTTTTTAATGGGAAACAGAAATATTTGTGTTTCTGGGAATAAAATAGAGGTGTTGAATTTTGAGAATTTCACAAGAAAAATGTGTGTTCCTGGTTTAAGTGTTCAGACTCCTCCCCAGAAAAGGAACATGTAGTGGATATATATCACTCCAGCTGAATTGCATGCAATAAATACAGTCTACCTTTATTTCTCCTCTGCACACAAAAAAAAAGATGGTTTTCTCCATCTTTTTCTACTCAATACAAAGTTTAAATCAAGATGGTCGGTAACAGCAGAGAGCCCTGCCCTCATCCCAAGGCTTTGTTTGTCAGGATTCCACCAATAAGCCACTTTTCAGTGTGCTGGGCATAGTTTGTCCTCAGGAAACTGGAGCAAAATGAAGCCATTGGAGATTTATCACAGCACCTGACTTCTTGATAGCTCAAATTAGTAGGGTTTTGTTTATTAATTTGACTAATATAAAGCTCAGAACTTTACAAAGGTTTTGACAGGCTCTGAAATAATTTTTTGTTTAATTAGGTACTTATCTCTTGTTTGAAAATAGAAATACATTCACAGATACACACACACAAACTTTCTACATTGCTAGGATCTTTACCACTGCTGGCACAGGCTCCTTGGTTACAAGTCTGTTTTATGTACTAGATGAGCTGTATATATTATGATTTCTTATTTAGGTTTAAAGTCTTTTCTCTAGGTATTTTACATGTATCACTGTAATCCAAGAATGGCAATGCCAGGTCAAAGGTCCAGTAGCTCATTCTCTGTGATTGCAGCCAAAAGCAGATGCTTAGTATAAAATGTAAGCACAACATGGAGCATTACTTCCCCATTGTATGCTCTCAATTTCCAATGTTCTGTGTCTCAGGGAAGTCAGCAAATTTAGCAAATCTGTGCATAGGGGACTTTCAGCCATTAAAGTTCTTTTACTCTCTGTATATTTCAGAGTTGGATAACTTGAAAATATAAGAAGAAAAATAACTCTCTGCTGCCTCTATGGGAGAGAGGGGAAAAGCTAACCTGGACAATACTAAAATGAATTTATTTTGTCATATGCAAATTAGATTCAGCCCAATGTACCTACACTGACTGTTGTGATTTTAAAAATGACAGTAAATGGAACATGAGAACATATTTCTTAAAGGGTGACTGAAATTCTAAAGGCATGGCCAGTGTTCCTCCATTGCACCCAAAAGCTGCACTGCCATGCATCCAAGCAGTTGGAGGCACATGCGAAAGAAATACTGCTATGTTCCATAAGATACTCATTGTAAAGTTTTTACTGCCTAGAAGCTGAAAAGATCCAGGTGAACAGCTCATTTCCACATCATTATCTTTTACCCAATCTAGTTGTTAAGATTGTCTATGTTGGCAGAAGGATTAGACACAGGTTGCTTTATAGATTAAACTGGATTTCATTGAATTGAATTGTGTGTTCTGACCTTGTCCATGAACTCAGTCTCTCCAGTATTTTGATATCTGCCTCCAGAGCTCCTCATTCAAACATGTAATTTTAATCGAATCATTTTTCACTTTTTCGTGTCAATACCTCCCACTGGCCATCAAGAACATTCATCACCAAATATAGTTCATATCAAATATAGTCGAGATTCTCAGAAATACGAGTTATGGTGTTACCCACACACATATGCCTTTACCCTCCTTTCCCATCTTTACACATATCTCTCTTTTCTCTTCTTCTCCCTTTCTCTTCCATGCAATTCTGAGGGAAGCAATTCCATCCTTAATGCACCAGGGAGGTTGCATATGAAGGCAAGAGAGTGCTGAGCACTAGCATAACATATAATCTACAAGCACGTGTGCAGCCCCAAGAAGCCTGCACTCAGCTGAGCAGATGGCTTCACAGCAGGGCTATCAGCCAGGAACTAAAGAGTCATATTTGACCAGGAAAAAAGTTTAAAGATGTGGAACTATTTAATTCATGATATCTGGGTTAAGCCAAGGCTTTAAACAGCTCTTTAGTCCAAATGCCAAGAACATTAATGTACTGATGTAGAATTTGGAACAACAAACTCAACAAAAAAACAAATGTTTCATTTCAGGACATTTGCTGGAATCCTTCAAGTTTTTCTTTTCCTCTCCTTACTTTGCCCCAGGAAGAACAGGTCTTGAATTCACAGCCTGCAGCCCTGACCCCCACCCCTAAGTAAGACAGCTGGGTGCCATTCAACTCCGGTGTGATGTTTCAGAAGTGGGAGGCCCACAAGCATTGCTCCCCTTGAGGAACAAGGCAAGGCTTATTTTGTTTCCTTGGCATGGGATTTACATCTATGCACAAATGATAATTTTTGTTTATCAAGCATGGGAAGAACAGAGATACTCTAAAGAAGAATATATATGCCTGTGAGTTCTTTAGGGATTACAGGGCCTAACACAGGGGGCCTGGCAGGAGCCTTTAAACTCTGTTATCATTAAAATAATTTCATAGGCCCATGTATCCAGCTGCCCACTCTCATGATTTTATCAAGCATCTCCCTGTAGCGGACGTGACATTCTTTCCTGGCAGCTGGAGATTACACGACAATTTCCACTTTCATTTATAATGAAAAAGATCCCTAAGTTGACACAGAAGATCTTGAAACCAGGAACAAAAAATAAACAGCAAATAAAAATACTCTAGTTTTTAAAATTGATTTTGAAGTCTGTCTCACCAGCGCCTGAAGACCTCCCTTATGGTTTTGGGCTGGTTATTACTGCAGGCAGTTAAGGCTTGGCTCTGAGGCTGGCTCTGACCACTGCAAATTTGTACAGAGCTGGGATTTAGGATCTTGGTTCCTGGTCTCACTAATCTAGGAAATAAAAGATGTGTAATGGGGAAGAAAATACTGCTTGGGAAGCAAGACCTCTAGCACCCAATGAGAGGCAGAGCCAAACAATAATCTGGATCTGATGGATGAGCCCCCAGCAGAGACAGAAATGGTATCTTGGTTCCAGTACACCTGGCTGTAGTCCTTTCCAGCCATAATTTGCTTTGGGATTCTTCAAGATAAAGAGACTTCCTTGGGTACTAGTCATCATTACTGTGCCATGCAGATCTGTTTTCACAGCTGGATGCACTGATGCCCACAGCTAGTGCTGCTTGAAGTAGCCACCTGCCAATGCAACTCCATAGATCAGCCAAATGCCAGGATTGAAAATGTTTCTATACCTTAAAATTAGTTTCTTTGCGACTTAAATTGGACACATCAGCCTAGTTTTTGACATCTTTAGCGACAATTTGAAGGGCACCTCAAAAAGGAGACCTAGCCAGACAGCACTAGCATTTTATGCATTGACAATAACTC
Source organism: Forpus xanthops (assembly GCA_032466535.1). Lineage (NCBI taxonomy): Eukaryota > Metazoa > Chordata > Aves > Psittaciformes > Psittacidae > Forpus > Forpus xanthops. Next base: position 3,784 of record JASSUY010010538.1, read on the forward strand.
TCCCCACATCTTAATTTGCAATATGAGGGAAAATATAAAAGCTTTAAGAAAGGTAGTTAATTTCTATGCAGCTAAGAATCTCTTCTCTAAAACAGAAAAATGTATTCACTCTTCCCAGACTTACACCATTAACTACCTTTCTGAAAGTACTTATTTCAAACCCCCTCTCCCCATTTCATTAAGTGCCAGGATTAAATCAGCCTCAGTTAGGTGGAGATCAAGGGGCAGGCGAGCCCTTTACAAAGGAAAGAAGTAAAACATCATACATCCTTTAGCCAGTTTGAAGTAGAGGGGAGTTAGCTGCTTTTTTTTTCGGTAATTTAAGCATTTCTATTGGAGTTTCTGAGAGTTACCTCTTTCCTCCTTCAGAGATACCTCTGACTCAAGGGTATTGCTTTGGGAATCAGGAAGGATTTTTTTCCCAATGGGCCTACATAGACCCAGAGCTTATTCCGTCTTCCTCTGCCACATTTAAGGTGAGATTTTAAAGCCTAGCACCACTTAAAGTGCTTCACAGAGAAAGAAAGGAGAAGCTGAACACAAGGTAGAGTTATCCTCATGTGTCTAGCTGCTCACAGGTAGAGCAACCCAGAACACCTTTATCCTCATTCATTTCCCAGACACTGAAGCACCCTCTTTGTCCTTGTCCAGTCTGAAACGTAACAGAGCTTTTATTCAGTGAGTGGCAGGCTCGTTGGTTGCGGGCCACCAAATGGACATCATACACTTTTATTTTTTTAACTATAAAATTCTGAAAAGATAAATTAAATTAATGCTTTTCCTTGGCTTTGGACTGTTCACTGAAACTGTCAGCTAGGACTGAACCTGTAGCTGTGTTTGTGTATAGTGGCACTGATCAGGAGAAAACCTTATATCCAATGCTTACTGAAGGAATGAAACACCATCTACCCACCACTTCTGGGGGGGTCTGGGAGAAGCTGTGTCTGCTAGGAACAGGCTGATTCCTTCCAACCAAGGCACATATGCCTTGAAGAAAGCAGGTGATCTTTCTACCATAGGCTATTTGAGAGGGGAAGCTTCAGCTTTAATGGTCTGCCTTCACTAATTTGGCATCTCTGGCCAGGTTCATTTACTCTTGATTCATTGCTTTTACACACCTGGGGAAAAAAAAAAATCACCCTTGTATGTTGTGTTTCATGGAATACTGGGTTATCGTGAAACAGCAAAGTCCTGCCTCTCCCCATCCTGATGCATAACCAGAGAGATTGGCCAAGATACAAATCCTGAGCAAGATCAAGCTGTTCATGCTCATCAATAATAAGCAGTGTAAACAGCACTAGAGCCAAACATAAAAACTGCTCCTGCCACAGATACTTTCCCTAGTTTTATAAGGGACTCAGCTGCCTTCCCAAAGGCCTCTAGGACTCAGCTTCTCAGCCTATCTCCTGCTATGTATATGTTGACAACTGTTTTTTCCTCATCCTTATATTCAAAGCAGAAGCCAAGAATGCAGAGGTTATTTGCTTCCAAAACCCTCTCTCTGTGGACAGGTCTATGATGTCTCTGATGATGAATAGACCCATGCTGGCATGCAAATTTGCTAAATGTAACCAAGGAAATGGGGTCCTTACTAATACCAGATACTTCTCAGAGCATTTGCTGGAGGAAGAATAACATCTCTGCTATTTGTATGTTGTCACTCACCTCTGGGAATGCAATGTAAAATAGTTACATGTGTATAATGAGGAATAGGAAAAAAATACATTTTATGTAAATACAGCCAGACGGTCCTCTCAACGAATGGACTGATTTCATCAGGAAAGCTGACAGAGTAGTGTCCTGGGCTCAGCTTTAGCAGTCATTTTTCTCCTTCTTAGCAACTACTGCAGTGCTGTGTTTTTGACTTTCAGCCTGGAAACAGCACTGACAAGTAGAATAGCAGTACTGATATGATTTTGATTCCCAATGGAAAACAGAGGAGATGATACACAGGATATAAAAACATTGCTCAGATCATCTAGATACAAATTTGTTGCTAACCTGGCCACGTGGATGAGTTTAACATGCTATAGGCTGGAGGTATAACCACAGTACACTTGAAAATTTAAAGCAAGCTTACGGTACATGTGGACATCAGAGCTACCTTAAACAAACACAAAACCACCACACTAACAACACAAAAACCTGAAATCCTGAGGCAGTCTGAATAGCAGAGGGGATAATGAGGTGAATTGTGAGTTAACTAGGAGAAAAACTGAGGCTACCCTTGTGTGCTAGCAATCCATAATATACCCAGACTAGGGCTTGCTGAAGGGGATTATGTAGAAAATGAACTAGAGAACACAACTTGTGGAGAAAGTTGAAAAGGGGTAAAACCAGCTTAGGTTTGGGTGATGCTCATAGTCTCTGCGGGTGCAGCATACCTCTCATGGGTTGCTGTACTTCATGTCCTCCACCATGTCCATTCCAGCACCAGGCCACACTTAGCAATCTTCTTCCACCTTAACTACTTCTAGAAAAGCCATACCAGGACAGGAGGTCAAAGGGAGCACACAGACCTGCAAGTAGAGCAGAATTTGTTCCTTCTTGGGAAATCTGTGCTGCAGACATGATGTTAGTGTGAGTTGAGCAAACAGATGAACCTTTGAGAGCAGTCAGACTGGCACAAGGCAGAGGCAGGCAACCATTTGGCAGGAAAACTGTGAAGATAAAGAATCAACATGCAGCTCTGGAGAGGTACCCAACGGTACTGTGGGGAGGGTACCATGGCACAGCCAGCAACCACAGAGGAGGGGAGCTATCTGACTGTGTGTTGCAGACTACTGGTGAGAGTTATGTCTGTCCATGATGAGCAGTTCTTTAACTAGAAAAATCATAAGTTAAAATAAACAAACAAATAAATCCAGGGTCCCCTTGTATTCTCTCATTGCTTGAGAATCATCTCCTGTCTCTCTGGTTTCTTCATTAGATTCTTTAGTCTTAGAGCACAGGGCTCCACTGTGCTAATCCTAAACCCAAATAACCAAAAATCTCTGAGACAGAAGAAAACATTCTACCACTTAATAGACTGTAATATAAACAATCTGAATCCATACCTATGAACAGGACATTAATAAGTGAAGGAGTAAAGATGTCTCATTGATAATGAATGGAAACATTTTAACTGTTGCAAGCAAATTGGAAAAAAGCGTGGTCATTCACTACATTTCAAAGAACTGCAAAGCTGCAAAACATCCACCAAAAGCTTCTGGAAATTTATCTAAAGCATCCCAGAATGCGAATGGGAGGAAATATCAAGAAAAAATGTGTTTCTGTAGTTTCCAGCTTTTCCTGACATCCTCTAGACCAGCACTGCCCAAACAATACCTGTGGTATTTTGGTAATTCCACTTCTGCTGCCACAGATTCCAAGAAGTACCAACATGTGAGAAAATGTCAAATTAAACATTGTTCTTAACCTCAAAAATGTTCATATTTGGCTCATTTGTGCTGCAAGGAAAAGCTCAAGTTAAATGGTGTTTCCATTAAATATATTGTTCATCTCTGCTTACAACTCCTCTACAACTATTGTAATAATCCCAATGTACTTTGTACCAGCTGAACTTCTGACGTTGTTATTTTGCACTATTTGTATTAACACATTATGTTTTCCCAATTCACTTTCTAAAGAGGATGTTATATAGTACAAAGATACCTCTTTTATGGAGGTGGAGAATTATACTTGGAGATGACCACCAGGTTCCTAACTCTGTCTCAAGCCTAAAAGATCTGTACAATTCAAAAGTCTAGATAGAAAATAATTTTGACTGTAGAAGATACTGGCTGAAATCCACTAGTTATATGTAAGTGTCATATGTTTATTAGGAGGCTTATGAAATCAATTTGGGCTCCAAGTTCTGCACATTCATGACAAAAAGCCTCATCTAGCATCATGGCGCCATTGAATGCCATCGAAAGTAGGTGAAGACTGGCTGAATGTGAAGCAATTGGAAACCCTCTTCCATGAGACCGCATTGATGCCAGGGTAAAATACAAGAAAGGCACCCTAGAGAAAGCATATTAGTCATTAGTGATCTACAGTTTAGGTTATTCTGTGACAGCACACAAAGTACAGCAGTGAACCATTTGACACTGATACAAAAAAAACCCGTAACTTTATACCAACTTATAACCCCAACATCATTGTCAGTAAAAAAGTCTTTGAGGTAGCAGGCAGGTAGACACCTTAGAAGATTAAAGAGACAAGGAGTATTTACTTAAGGAAAGTAAGACAGACATATATATATAAGATAATGAATGATAGCAGCAATGCCAAATGGGTTCTCTTATTTACTCTTTCTAATTTACCTTGGGACAAAGTACAAAACCAAATAAGTAACCAATGGAATGTAATTTAGAATTGAACTTGTAGAGACATTACAGGACATTGTTGAAGTGATATAAAACTTTTCTGTATCTATCTATTAAGAACTTCAGATAACAAATAAGTCACAAGGTATGACTTATGACAGCCTTGTGCTGGCATGTACAAGATTTTAATCACATGTATACCATAGAAAAGAGGTAGGGCATCCACTGAGGGAAGAAACCCAAAGGGACTAATCCTATGTGACTAAGTACTTTACAATAGCAGCCATAAATAAAAACTGTGTGATTCAGTCACAAAAAAAAAAAACATGAAATAGGCATTTCTGCAGCAATCAATACAGTAAGTACAGCCTGTAACACTGTGGAAGAGTGAGGCTGAAAATGATCCATCATGGATCCTCTGAGTTAAAGGTAAAAGATCTCAATCTCAGGTTCTTCTTTTTTCCCAAATACTGAAATAAATAAATAAATTAAAAAAAAAAAAGATCTTGTGGAAGCAAAAAAGAAATTCAGTCTGGAAATAATTTAAGCTTTGGTGCCACAACATATGTTTCAATCCCAATTTTTAACCAGTACTGTTCTTACTGGTAAAGAAACTACTGAGGAAGAAATTAAAGTATGTAATTAATGTTACAACATTACAGTAACACATAAATAATTTCTCTGGCAGGTCATACAATTCACATGCATATTTTATTAAACTGTAAGAAATAATTTTCTGTGTGACCCTGATCTTCCTGCATGCTTTGAAGTTTGAAAGCCAGCAGTATAGCCTATAAGTTTAAAGAAATTTAGAAAGAATTGTGAAGTTAAAAGGTACTTTTGATGTTTGTTCTTTCTCTTCTATCACAAGGGCATTCAATACAGAAGAAATAGGAAACATTAATGCCTAAGAAATTTCCATGGTGATCGTGCTAATTTAACTCTTTCTAATTACTTAATATAAAAGGCTAGAGAGAGCTATTCGTTTAGAAGGGTTTCAAAGATGGCACTAGGAATCTCTTTTGTTTCCCACAAATTCTCCTCTTATTGTCCTTGCACACATTGCTGTGAGTTACCTTTTGCACAACAGAATAGGTACCTTTGTTTGTCAAATACCACAGCAGTTTTTCACATCTCCCAAGGCCAGATTCAGAGAATACCCCATTGCCCTAAGAAGCATTACCAGTACCTCTGATTACACAAAAAAGCATAAGATTGCCAGACATCTACTCCTTTGTCCAAACAGCCTCCTTATCTCCATCATCCAAAAGACTGCATCCACAATCATGTTGGGCTGCAATGGGACATATGTGTACAGTGTAACAGTGACATGTGGTGGTCAGTCAAATTTTTTAGCGTCTTTCTTTCAAGGAGGCTGAAAGTTGAAAACTGGCTGATAAATGAGACCAGGCTGGCTGTCCTATGAATACCTTCCCTTTGTCTTACTCATTCCCACAACTCTTCAAGTCTTGTAGGAGCTGAGCCCATCCTCTGGCATATAACTGAGGAAAAAGTGTAATGTGAGTAGTAAATGAACAGCAGTGCTGCTGAAGCTCACAGGAATTTCCCAAAAGACACGAATTCATTTTATGACTAGTAAATTTGTGTCCATTCTGAACATTTCTCACCAGTAGCACCAGCAGGTGCAAATATACCATAGAGTAAATGCCTTGGTGAAAATATTTAATCTTTAAATGTGGCAATGTCAAAGCTTTGTAGCTAACACTTGACTTTTTTAATGGTTGCTCTCAGAAGCATCCTGAGTTTGAACAGAGAAGGCAAATGCAACTCTAAAGAAAAATGTTTCAAGGGGTATTGCAGCAAGCAAAAAGTTAGAAAAGGAGTCAAAAATGCCTCAGTAAAGGTTATAAACCCAGCTTCCCTGTCTCCTGAGCACACATGTTTCAAGCAGTCCCACCCATCCTGTATAATGAAGTGCAATTGTCCATTAAAATTGCAGAATCAGGACTTTAAAAGGTTGTGGGTTATTTCTCTCTACATTGAACTCTAGAACTTAAATACAAGAAACATACCCACAGGTACTCAAAATAATCCCTATATGTATGTCATGTGAAACACCATGAGGTTGCGAAAAAGCACATTTAAATCAATTGTCGGTAATAATTTCATAAAGCGGGTTTCTCAGAAATATCGATTTAAATTCCTGCTAAACTGTTAAATAAAATTACCTGCCCACCAAAGATGAGGCTTTAAGTCTCCCACTTGGTGCAACAGTCTCTGTTTGCCAGCTGTATTGTAATAACTGAAAAGTTAACATCTCTGACTTTATTTGAATTTTAATGAACAAAATGAATTAAATCTTTCAGCTTAGCTGCTTATGCTGTGAACCAGCCTGAGTTCCTGAAAGATAAGAAATGGATTGTGCTTATTCAACAGCTTTTCTATGTGGAGACAGAGGGAGGAAAAGAAGCCAGGTTTCTGTGGAATTTAAACTCATTATTAAAAAAAACATGATAATGGCAATTATGAATATGAGTTGTAGAATTAATTAGTGAGTTGGAAAGCAGCTCTGAAATGAGAACATGGGTCTTTTACCATGTCCAGGGACAGTGTGCTTTGTCAAATGGTGGCCTGTCTGGATGTCCCAGCACACATAGACACACACACATATATATACACTTTTATACATACATATATTTATATATGCATCAGAATATAAATCCCTAGTAATCACACTGGTCCAAAAATACAGTTGAAAGAGCATGAAAGAACACGTAATTTCTTCCAGCTTTCATTCCTGTTTCCTTGTTGCTGAAGCTTTTATCACCCTCACTGGTATCTACATTTCACACAAAAAATATTGAACATCTTTTAAGTTTTTCCATTTCCCTCAGAATGAAAGGGACTGTGGTATGTTGGTGCAGTTTGCCAATTACACTAGCAAACTAAATGGTAGATAAGTAGATGATGAAGTTGGCTCATTTCCAGGCTGTAAATTCATTGTCAGCAAGGCAGATCTTCTAGCCAAAAGAATCAGATCTTTGAGCAACAAAAGAGAGAAAGCTATGAATATTTCTATGAATCTATGAATCCGCTTTCCTTTTTAAATCTACATTCTGAAATGAAAACAGGCAGAGGTGTATCGTATACATCTATACATACATACATACATGCAAACACGTGCAAAGACTGACACTCTTCAACCACATGAATGCTGTTCAGCACAGAAATTTACAACTCTAAGTGAGGGATTAGCAACTGCTTAGAGATTTAACCTCATTTCTATGCAAAAATTCCAATCAGAGCTTAAATAAGGAGTTATTGATGAGCTAGATACATTTGCAGATGTTTCTATACAATATTTCTCTTTGTGCATTATGCTTTTTCCATGTTGAACAGCAGAAGCAATGCTTTAAACAATAGGAAATGTAAGTCTCTGCAATCATGTGTTTAGACTATGCACATGCAATTTTTTCAGTGAGGATTAATATCTATTTTGTTGCCTTTTTTGCTATCACATATTTTTCTGCCTGTGAGAATTTTAGCATGCTAAACACCGCAAAATGCCCTCATTCCCCAGAACTATTAAACAGCCTTGGAAGGGTAAAAGAGCCTCTCTGTCACATACCTTTAAGTTTGAATATTTTGATTTCCTGTGTAATTTCAATTTCGCTGTGAATCAGAACCATCTACAGTAAACAGAAAGCAGAACTGGAGTTTGCTGATATTACGGTCTGCCAGGAACAGAAGCTGTTATTGCAAGTCTGAAGAACTTTATACCTCTCTGATAGCCTGTATACCATCAGAATCTTATTAAACTGCTTGTGCCTGACTCGGAGCCTGGAGCCTAAGCCTTTATATGTGGGAACTTTAATGCTAATAACAAAATAGACTTTAATGAACCACAGCTTCAAAAAGAAATAATATCAAATTTGAATAACTTCTTGGGAAGGATTTTACTATCAGCAGTGATTAACAAAATAAATAATGCACCAGCAATCCAACTGTGGTCTGCGACATTTGTTTGTTTCAGCCTCAATTCTGGCTGCCTGACCAGGTTTTGAGCTTCTTTATCCCAAAAGTGTGCCGCAGCCCAAAGCCGAGAGTAACGTCCCTGTTCAGCTCACTGTGCAAAACACAGTAGGAAGTCGGCATTAGAGCTACCTGGCAAAACTGACATCGTATATACAATAAAATTATCCAAAATGTGCAGATCAGTGTACAAGAGAAAACAGAGCTGCGAAAAACGGGGTTACACGGTAGAAACACAGATACAGAATTGTTCCTGCCCCTATTGTAGAACATGTTCAGCCACTCCTTAGTTAAGGTAACACCAACACTGTAATTTGTACTTTTATTAATGTCAGTGTATTATCCCAATCTGCCTGAAAAAGACACATAATTATATAAACAGAAACAAGAATCAGGAGATTTCCCAGCCCATACATCTTTTTCAAAATCGAATCTGCAATCCTTAAGCTATTTCAGACAGAACAGTTGTCTAGTATTTAAATGACTTTATGCAAGAAAGAATATATTTGTAAACCTAAAGATGACCAAATAGCTTCTGACTAACGGATCATTAAATAATCAACTTGATTTAAAATCCTGACATCTGCCTATCATAATTTTGCCTCCTTTTGTCAATAAACTACTTGCTATTTACTCCCTGGAGGTTTCCATAATTCATACACCAGCTGTATTTAAAGATGACAGGCAACAATTTTTTGGAGTCATTATTAATGACAACAGACAACACAGACATTCTGATTTTTCCAAGCTGATTGGAGTCGTAGACATTGATGTCACAAAATCAGAAACCAGCTGATGCTGTCAAAGGATACCTCTGTGTGTGTTTGTATGCACACATACACACAAATACATCCTACATACAGGCACGTGCACACAGGTTACCGTTGGTGGACTGGCACTGACAAAGAACGTAACTAATTTCTATAGCTGCCATGTAGCTGTGGTACTCCTTATCCTCAAGGAATGTCACCAGATTATTTAAGATCATCGAGGAAAATGGACCGCAGAGGCATTTTTTTGGGCTGTGTGTTTCCATCCACCATAGTGCCCCTAGTCATGGACTCTGAGGGCCATGCCAGCAGCAGGGACCCACAGACAACTTCATGCAGCAATCTCCCACCCACACCTTCAGACAGGCACATAAGAAGGAGAAAAGACTATGCATAATAACTAGCAGGGCTGAAACAAAATTGACCTGGGAAAAGTAAGCTCCCAGCATGTCCATGTTACAAATGGCCAATGACAATGCTGTTAGACTTTCAAATAGAAAGAAAAAAAAAACTTTTTTAGTCTGATAATTTTCATGCCCTTGAGCTCTTTATTTTGTAATCACGGTGAGTGTTCTCACCTGCAGCTTGTACAGCTGCTATTATGATGCCACAGCAAAGTAACACAGACTTGATTTTTAATCGTTGCTCAATTTTGGCTTTGTGTGAAGTGCAGATAGAAATGATTTTGTAGTCCTGATATTTTGTGGATATGCAACATATCCCTTCCATGCTTTCCAATGATAATCAGTCCCATTTACAAACCTAAATATTGCAGTTATAGATTCTCCTGCTGCAAAACTCCCCTGCATCAGAAAAGCAAGCTGTGGCTCTGCCTCCTGCATCCCCAGCAACAGCAGGAGGGGATTAAGGCGCCCTCCCAGGGCCCCATATCTGTGGTCAGCAGGCAGGGGTGTCAGAGGCAGTGGAAGGGGCACCAGCTGGCCTCCCGGGGTGCTCAGCTGCCTGCGCTGGATGGGACAGCCAGGCATCAGGAGTAGGTGAAGACCAGATGGCATCCTGCTAGAAGAGGGAGGAAGGAGGAAGTCACTGAGCAGACTGGGTGGGGACAAGCAGCAAGGAGCGTTTTGGAGCACCTGCTTATTTTGGTAAACCTGGGCACCGTTTTAAACCTTAATCCATTCCTCATCATAATCAATGAAAGCATAGATGTGCTTGTGACAGGGACAACAGGAAAAGAAAACCCTAACACAGGCAGCTTTCTGTTAGATAATAAACATCCTGTAATCACAACTTAATTCACAGACTGACTGGCAACACTGGAGTCAAAATTCATTATTTATGCTACAGCTTTGGAGCCTTTGCTTTCCAGACCAAACCCAGATTTTTATCAGTAAAGCAAGCAGATTGGACTCAACTGCATGACAGGACTATATTATTGAGAAAGAAGGTACAATTTCTGCATAGCCACTTGCAGCCACAGTTCATTTTCCCCACACACTGCTGCAATCTGATTATCTCAGTGTCTCAGGAGACAACAACAAGCCACTGGATAATCAAAGTTTTAGATAAAGAACATTTAATTTTCAATTTGACAATATATGATAAATTCTGTGGCCCAGAAAGTGTGTTGCAGGGACTCAGTGAATCCTGACAGGCAGACTTAACATTTTCCAAAGTGGATGAGGGAGAACATCTGACAATTCCTTCCCATATACTTACTTACAATTACAAAATACCCTGATTTATGCGCTGTTTGTTCTCTTTAAGATCTTTTATTTCCAAACGTGATCTGTTTTGAAATGTTGTTTCCAGTATCAGGTTTACCTCCTTGGGAAGACAGAATGCCCTGAAATGTGCCGTGGCACTGCACACTGGAGCTGGGCAGTGGTACAACCTTCACATGGGTGTTTGCTGAATTATGCGACCACCCACAGAATGGCAAGATGCTTTTGAACAAGAAAAAGCACCTCTCCCTGCTACATAGCTTTACATTTGGGTTTCCTGTGTAATTACAATTTAGCTGCGAATCAAAACCACCATCAGAAAACAGAAAGCAGACCTGGGGTTTCTGATCTGTTATGTTGTGCCAGGAATGAGAGCTCTTCTTGCATGTCTGAAGAGAGCTGTAGTCCTGCAACTGCACATGAGTCTTGTTAAATTGCTTGTGACCAAGTGGAGAGCCAAAGCTGATTTTCATCCAAAGTCTCCAGCACTAACCTAAGACAGTCTCTTCAGCAGCAAGTGCAGTGGCTCTGTTGTGGTACCAGCACTGAGACTGCCACTAAAACCTTCAAAATACCTTCTCTAAATTACGCAGTAACTAAACGGTTCCTGTGAAAATTCACTTTAGCTATAACTCAGCAGGAGAGCACTTAGCCCAGGAGCCTTAATTTGTCCCTGTTAACCCAAAAGCACCCAATGCGGTTTGTCTCAGTCACTTTGTGTTTCAGCGCATTGTATGTGAGACACCCTGCCCTCATCCCGGAGCTTCATTATTTATCAAACCAGGAGAACAAAGCTCCCCCTGGCTTGCAGCCCTGCTTCCCACCTTAGCTGGGGGGCAGATTGTCTTCCTGCTCCTACTGCTCCACAAACATTGTAAAAACATCCCTTAGACCCTATAGCTTGAATCTGTTTCGTTCCTGTAGCGTTCTCCCCTTGGGAAGCAAGGTTTTTGGAATCTCTCATTTTTGCAGATGCAGCGAGGTGATCTCCCCATTCTGCAGACCCCAACAAGCTGCATGAGAAAGATGGAAAATACACATACTTATTTCTTCCTTCTTCTGCAATACACACTGCTTTTTAAATTCCTCTTTTCCTCCAGAAGCTAGAAGCCATTTTCCCATAATACTTCCAGTGCCAGGGGACTGATGCCAATTCATCAATTCCTATTAAATAACTTCCTCCTGACACTGCCAGACATGTTTCCCTCTAAAAGCCTCCAGCTGCACAGATGGACAAATTTCACGTGGGGAGGTCTTGATGGGCTCAGAAAGAAGAGATAAAGATGAAAGGTTTCCTATTCTGCAGGTATCTAGCCCTTTCCTTCATGAAAAGGTGTGTCTGCAGGGAATCTAACAGGAGACCTTGCATCCAAAACATGCCATCACCTCTTTTCCATTCCCTTCTGGGCAAGTCACTCCGTATCTCTATCTTAAGAAGTTATTTACCCATTCTTGCCTCAACTTCACAGCAGTTTTGCATTACAGCACTGATGCTGCAATACTGGAGCAACTTTACAGTGAAGTTCCACCAGATTAAAAGAAAGATAGTATTGATTGGGGCACCTTTTACCTAGGAATAATAGAAGAGTTATTAAACAAGGAGCCAGAGCTAAGCTGCATATAAAGTCCTTTTCTCTGGTGTTCTGGAAAGTATCTAGGATTGGTATGAAATTGAAATGAATCAGTTTCTATTCTTGCTGCAGGGTAGATTGATGTTAATGAACAATTAACCTGGACCTCTTTGCACAAAGGTGTACAAACAAATCATGGTGCAACATAGACTGAATGACCCAAAATTTTTTTTTGCTCTAAGAATGATTTCTGAACCTGTCTGTCCACAGTGAAGTACCATGAAGAAACGGAAATTTGGGGTGTTAGGGGAGTGTTATTATTATTGCTGCATCAGTCTATGTGGATTATAGCATCTGAAAATCAGTTACTAGCAAAACATGCACTCTCACAGAAGCATTTCCTTCTTCTGTATTAATTGCTTGGAAATAAGGTACAAGAGTCCTGTATGGATTACCAGCTTCACGGATGTTCAAACACACAAGGTGTACTTAACACCACTGCAGAATGCCACCATATAAAAGTTTTTCACTTAAACAGTATATTGACCCTTTTCTGGATACATCAAAAATACCGCATTTTCTCCATTTTGTTTAGAAGCAGAAATAATACTGTACATCCAAGTGTGAAGGTGCAGAGGTAGAGGATGCCCACCACAGAAGCCAGAAATATGACAATTTACATAAGATTTGTCAGTATTTCAGGTGTCCCTCTCACTTTCCAAAGTAGATATGGCTGTATCTGATATGAAGGTGACATTTTGTTGCTAGTGCGGTGAGAATCACAATATGCGTGTGATACAATTTAGGTAAACCAAAACGTCTAGCTTACCACATGTTAAGAACTTGTACAAAGTGCACGTGATAAAGAATATACTCTTGGAAGCATACACTTGATCTTTGCAATACCAGCAAATGTATACCCAGCAGCACATATTTCCATAGTTCATTTGCTTGTTAATTCAAAATACCTCCTTTAAAGTTTTACATTTCCTATATTTCTACTTTATTCAGTATTCCTGTTCTTGTAATTTTAGCTCTCAATATACATTTTTTGTCATTAGTTTTAAAGTATCTTTATATATAATTACCTATTTGCTACAGTCTAATTGTTTATTGCTAAATAAATTTCTTTTTTTTTTTTTTTCACTAGTTATTTCTACAGAAAATAGAAAATCTCTACAATTTCTGTTATTTGTTTCTGCAGGACCTCCTATTTTTCTAATAACTCTTTTTCTCTACATATAAAATCCTTTCATCTTCTGTCTACCTATGTCTCTTTTGATTTCTTTTCTAATCAGAATTATACAACCTGACATAGGAAAGCATACAGAACATTTTTCAACATATAGAAGCTTTTAATGATCTCTTAGCACAGACTCCAGGAGTTCTTTTGCAGTATGAGGCTATGCTGAATTCAGAGCCCAGTCATATTCTCAAGAAATATAAAAGATATTGTTTTTACTCTGTGCGCTCTTGCTGTTGACCATAAGGAACTCTCTGCCATAGTCCTGCCAGTGTAATTACGTTGTGAGTTTCTCAAAGTCTTCCATAATACTGCCGAATTAAGAAATTTTATGCCATGTGAAAATTTTCTCAGGTTTCTATTTTCTTTTCCAAATGATTGAAAAATTGTTTTAGTCAAGGCAACCCTCTTACAGGCAAAACGCAGAGGTCATTAACTGTTCATATTGTTGAAAATGGACCGTGTTTCAGATCTTCCTCATTTTAGCCAGTTTCTAAGATACAATATGCTTCTCATTTTATGATTAATTTTATTTTCCTAGAAATTTATGAGTGATCTTATTAAAAGACTGGGAAAGTCCACATAAGAGACATTCATCAGTTTTATTTTATCCTACTGAAAGAGCGGTAGCACATAATTGCACACAGAAAGCACAATTGACTTTGCCACAATTAGGCTGAAAATTCATGTTTTTTACAACTTTTCAGTGATTTATAAATATGTCCTACTATTTATTTGGGAATTATATGAGCCTCCTGCAATGAACTTGATGATTTCACCAACATTTTTATGGTTGGTGGAACCAACACAAATGCAAACTGCTGGATGCACCTGGGGAAGGACAATCCCATATGCCAGTACAGACTTGTGGCTGGGAAACAGCTCTGTGGAAAAGGACCTGGATGTCCTGGCAGACACCAGGCTGAACATAAACCACCAAGCACCCTTGCAACAAAGAAGACTGAACCACATACTGGAGTGCATTAGAAGAATTAGAGCCATCAGGACAAGGGAACAGATTATTTCTCAGTGTTCAGCACTGATGAGACCACATCTGGAATACTGTGTCTAGTTCCTGGTATAAGAAAGACTATTGACAAACTGGAGTGAATCTAGTGGATGGCCACCCAGACAGCAAGAGGGCTAGAGTTTAAGGCTCAAGAAGAGAGCCTGAAAAGGCAAGGTTTTGGTTTTCATCAAAAAGAGATGGCTAAAGGAGACGTTATTGCTGTTTTCAGCTACATAGTGGAAGGGTATAGAGGGTATAGGGTACATAGTCAAGACAGGGTTGTGTTTTTTCCAGTGAAAGGATAAGGTGCAATGAACAAAATCTGCACCGAAAGAAATTCTCGTAACTATGAGGTGTCACCTGATGCTATCCAGCACTGTGGGGACAAGATGACTCTTTTAAGGATCCTTGGTAGAATGAGAACTGGCTACAGGGTTGTATTATACTTAGAGAGTTGTTATTATTATATAAAGATTTTAGCAATCAGCATAGCTTACCATTACACAGAAATTCTAGCTAATTGCTAGAAATTCTGTGCAATGGCAAGCTATGCTGATTGCTAAAATCAGCAATTAGGTAGAAAATCCTACTTTTCCTCTTATCTAAAATTTCAGTTTCCTAGACTTTTCAGTCACCTGGACCCTCTGCAGTTCAGGTCAAATTCTTAATAATCAGTACATGATACAAAAATCACAATATAGACTCTGACTTTAAAAGGTATACAAGTCACTCACTGAGCCCATCCAAGGAAGAGTGATGTATGAAGATGAGGGTGTTCCCCTTTCCTTCTCCTCCATGATTTGGGCACCCCCTTGTATCACACTGGGAAACACAAAGGCCTTAGCAGTCCAGTTGCTCTTAGATCCACTTCAAAAACTTTTTTTGCTTCTCAGTTTGGGAGTTTGGTGTTTATCATTTCCCTGAATGGATTCTGAAGAGGCTGCCAGACAATCAATACGCTGCATGAGACAGCAAGCTGCAAATGGTAATGGCTCCTTAATGATCTTTATATCTTCCTCTTCATTGTCTCCTGAACACTAGTTGCTCTCACTTTGACATAATGTCGATGCTCCCAGAATATATTAGGCCTTAGCATGAGTAAGAGCTGAGTAAACAGACGCAGGAGACAGCCCTGACCACTGGTGGATCATATGCCACTAAGGTTTTCTTGCTCTATAATGGATATCACCATATGTTGGCATCATTGCTGCACCAGATGTCAGGAGCAAGGGGCACAAAGAGGGGAACAAAAATCACTGTGAACAGTAAGTTGTCCAGAGATGCTGTGGGATCTCCCTTCTCTGAGATATTCAACACCCAACTGAACATGGTGCTAAGTAGCCCACTCTAATTTCAGCCCTGCCCTCTGAGTGAAGTGCTGGAGCAGAAGTCCCTTTCAACTGAGATTATTCCATAATTTTCCAGTCCTAAATAGATTTGTAATTTAATTTTAATGAGCTTTTAATTTCAGTGCTATGACAGCTACCGCAGTGCCTTTTCCCCTCGTCCTGCTTCACAGAATCAACATGTCTTAAATGCCTAAGAGGATGATATCTCCCCCATTTTTTTTTGCTGATAAGGAAGGCAGCAAGAATGATTTGGTTGCTTTGATAAAAGTACACAGGCTTCCTGCCTTTGATGAAAAAAAAAAATGTTTTCCTGTTGTTTTCTCCTGTCAAACTTGTTTGCATCTTTCTTGTTTTCCAGAACATACTGTTGACTTTCATCACTTAGGCCCGTTTCTATGGACTGCTGCTCCATCTTCTGAAGCCACCTGAATAACCAGCACTTTAGTTTAATCATGGAAGGGGTTGTTTTTCTTCCTCTTGCTTTCTTCTCTGTTTAAGGATATGTCTTCTGCTACTTTGACATACTCTGCTTAGAGCACTTAAAGCCCATTCAGGAAACTTGCATTTACCCACTTATCACTATAAAATATTTTTAATAATGTATTCTTTTTCCCTTATTCCCCATACTACATTTCAAAGCCAATATAACACAAACAGAGTACATGTTTGGCTTTGTTTGGTTTTGGGGTTTTGGGGTTTTTTGTAATTTAATTTTGCACAGGAATATGCATTATCATAGAGCAAGCCACTGTTCCCAATATGATGCTACAAAATGTCTTAAAATTCCATTCCCTTTTTAGTGCTGGATTTTTTCCCCATTAACATTACTGCTCCTTCTTTCTCTAGTACTGAGCTTTTAATATATCCACTCTCCTTGAACAGCTGTACCTTAAATAACTTCTCTTCACCTTTCTCTTGTAACACATTGATTCTTCAATGTGATCCATGATGGTCATTCTTTCCATTTACATCTATTTGCTATCCAGAGTCATAAGTAACTGTGTTGCCTTGACTTTGGTGCAATGATTTCCCTTGCTATTCTAGCGCAAAATGGTTCCTCACACTGCACTTCCTGCTACATCTCTGACAGCAGAGGGAAATAAACCCTTGTCCCAGGAAAGGGATGACTCTCCACTACTAATCGCCAGAATACTACACTGCAAAGAGACATGAAGGAAAACAAAGCTGTAATGTCTCCTTACATTAGATGTTGTTAGTCTTCAATCACTTCTCCGTGCATTTTACTTCATTTTGGAAGCGGGACCATTATCATAATTTTCTCAGCACTCCCAGAAGATCAAGGTTGTAGTGCTTGCCAGGGTAACCAGTGTTGGGGGGTATGGGGGGTATGTATGAGTTATTATAACATGATTACTTCAGACTCAGCATCCAAATGGAAGGAAATTAATCTCCATGCCGCAAAAGGAGCCACTGAGATTGGTGGTAAATTACAGAACAGACATAAATAAAATCATTTCTTAAACTTCTCATGAAGATTTGAGTTTCATCATTTTTCTTTCACCTTCCTCTTATTATGGGTAATTATAATCTGACTCATTTGAAGATTTCTTCTTCAAATCTGAATAATTCTATCAATTGGTCTAACAAAAGACACTGGATCTATGAAACCTATACAGGTATGATAATACAGCTGTATTCATGTAGCAGAAAACTGTAACATTTATAAACAGCTGGAGGCAGCCCAAAATTACAAAATTCAGATCCAGAATAGACTTTGTGCTAGATTTGGGTGGTTTCATACAGGATTTGTGGCCTGGTGTGTTTCTCATACAAAGGGCTTATCAAATTCTGCAGTTGCAGATGATTTTTTTTTCTTCAGAGTAATGTCTGTCAGCAAACAATTCATCATAATAGATTTGTTTGGGAAAAATACCCTTTCATTTTCCTCCACAGACAGTTTATTTATTGTCTCAGACAGGAATATGTTTGCTAACTGTAGCTGTTCAATATGATGGCAAGTATCTTAGCAGAAGACATAACTTAGTATTGAAATTGTATCCAACTCTGCTTCACGTAACTGTTTCATCCCAAAGTAGCAGCATTTTGTTAATGGCTTTCAGTTGTGAACCTCAAGTTGTAATCCTTAAACGGTTGTTTGGTTTTTTTTTTTTTCATTCTGGTTATATGCAATCCTTGGTTTAAATTCATGAAAAGGTCAAAAATAAATGTTCACTTCATTCACTTAACTTTACTGCTTAAGAGAAGAACCCAGAGGGGTTTTGCAACAAGACAAATACTTTCATTTCTTCTTTAGACTTCATCTCATATTTGGCATCACATCAGTGCTTTTTAAAAGATGAATATTACGGTCAAAATGTCTTCTCACTGGAGAAAAATGTTTCCTCAGAAAAATCCCAAAGAGGACAAGAAAGGTCATTTACTGGGTGTAAATATCCATAAGAGATAAAAGAAATCTTTTGGGTTTTTTTAGTTGAAACATTAATAATATTTTTCAGAAAAAGACATGCATTTTCCACAAAGTGTGTGCTTTACTTCACTTAGTGCAGTGTGGTAATGCTGAAACCAAATCCTAGTCCTGACTGATGATGTTTGAACAGAGGAAAAGACATCATCTGTCAAAGTCAAATCTACCACGCCTTTTACTATATTTTATAGCTGGCTTTTATTCAACAAATAATCCAAAACATGCACAAAAAGAAGCTATGAGCCAGCGGTATGAAATATGACCTATTTTCAAGAAATATTTCAGAATACCATTTTCAGTTATCCCATGTCAATGATTGATTGTTTGTTATTGCCTATGTGACTAATGATAAGCATGATGAGTTGACACAAAATTTCACACTACTTACAGCCTGCATTGCTTGTTTTGTCACTCAGAAATATCCCTGCTTAATGTACCACTCACATAATTTATTTGCAGCACATAATAGTAGACTTAAAAGCAGACATTCCAGGCAATTATTCTCTTTAGTGATAAGTCAAGGTTATTTTACTTGATCCAAAATAAAGAATTTCCTTGCTCAAAAATGATATATATGTGACCTGACCTAGAGCATACCAAGTCAGACAGTTGAATGATGCAAAGCAGACAATGGAGGCTACACAGGCATTGGTAAAGAAAAAGCTATATGGAGACAAAAATCATGAAAGATAATGATTTTTTAGATCTTGGTTCTCATTCCTTAATTTTCTGCACTCTTTTCCCAATAAATGTAACAGAGAGCATCCTTCACTGAGTTTTCCAAGTGAGAATGCACTTGACTTCAGTGTATGTCTGTATATATAGTTCCTATGCTCATATATTGCTTCAAAACCCCTCACATATAAGGCACTTGGTACTTAAATTCTGTTTAAGCATTAATAAAAGCATCATACACAAGATCTAGGTGGCAATTATTTTAGCTGCAGCTGGTCAGATCACAACTACAGTATAGAAGCCTGTACTTCAAGGGAAATTTAGACAAATGAGAGACAGACAGAAAAAGAATAAAAATAAAAAAATTAGAAAGCATGACTTCTATGGAATGTTTAAAAGAATTTTGCCTTTTTAGTCTAAGAGAAAAAGAGGACTATGAGAGGCATGAGAACAGCCTTCCAAGAAGACAACTGCTCTCCCAAGCGCAGAAGGGGTAGAACCAGAACAAATCAGTCAGTTTTGCTGCAAAAATAATAAAAGAAATGATGGAAAACTTTCTAAATTACAAAAACAGGCAATCACTGCATGAGAGAAAACAGGAAGTTGATGGTATCTGCTTTCTGGATTTTCTTTAAGGGAAAAACCCCACAAGTTATTCAGGGATAAACCATAAATATCTTGACTCTGTGAAGCAGGCTGGAGTAGGTCATTTCAGTCAGTGATGAGACTGACAATGCACTTCTTGGAGGTATCCAGAAGGAGCATTGGTGTCAGCCCGATTCAAGTAAAAAAGATAAGAGTGTCTGTGCCTCACCAGACCTGAAGCCTACCCTCCACCATGTCCTACATCCAGACGCAGTCAACTATGACCCCTGGACAAGATGTGTAAGTGCCACACAAACTGCCTGTGTCTTTAGGGCACTGACAGACCTGACTTACCCTGCCCAGCCTTTTCCCCACACCCCCCCCCCGTGTCAGTCCCTGCCCCAAGTGATGCCACAGCAGGGTTTGTCTCCGGCTCCCTACTCAGCCATGAACCTCTCTGAGGTCCCATCCATGGGAGACCCTAGTCCACACAGCATCCTGACAGGAGCATGAAATAGTGGCACTTTCCCAGACCACTTCTTCAGGATCCAAGCATTTTTGTCTCAAACAGTTTTTCTTCCATGAGCAGTCATGGAGTCATAGAGCTGGCAATAAAGAACAGAGGTTGTACTTGGAGGGGATGAGACCTTTGGGAGGCAGTGGCTAAATATTTGTAAGTTATGATTGATTACAGGCTAAACATGAGGCTTGTGTACAATGCCGCATCCAAACGGCTCTTTGAGCCCTGGATAAAGAAGAAAGGACAGCTGGGAGCTAGGAAATCATTCTGCCTTTATGGGTAGCTCTGGCAAGATCAATTTTGGAATATCAAGTTCATTTCTGGTATCTACATTAGAAAAAGGGTGTTGAAACTTGGAGATGTTACAAAGAGAAACCACAAAAATAACTTGAGACTTTAAATGAATACCTTATTGAGAATGTTTTAAAGAAGTCCATCTCTTCGGCTCATCAAAGGAAAGACGCAGGAGTTACCTGACACTATTCCTTAAGTACTTACCAGATGTTAATAATGTGCTCCTTAGCCTACCAAAGAAAAATGGGTCAAAGACCAACAGTTGAAACAGAACTAGGAAGAGGAAACTTATCTAAAAAGCTATGGGTGATTACTCATCGGAGAAAGATACCAAGAAAAATGAAGGATTCTCCATTTCTTGGTGTCTGAAAATCAAAATGGAAAGCTTTTCCATAAAATAAACCCAGGTGAAAAAAGATACATCCTGAAGGTCTAAATGGGTGCAATTCCACATTCAGATTACACATTCTTTCAAAATATTAATTTATTTGGCCTTAATTTGTGCAGTTCTCTGTTAGCAGCAATCCACAAATAGCGTTTTTCAATTCCTTTATTTGTACTTCAGCTGCAAAAAAGATCTTGATCAGATTTAAGACACAATAGAAAGAGATAGTAAAGAGACAAAACAGTATGTTAAATCTACTTGTTAAACATATTTCTATGCTAGAATTGCAACTAGTTATCAAAAGCAAATTTCCTATATCTTCGGCTCACATCAAATGCCCAACTTTCTAGCTTAGGAAAAAGTGATACCAAGTTGTCCCATTTATAATTTGTAATTCTGAAACCCTTTCATTGACATCTGTGTAAAAAAGAAATCTCTAGAGAAATATCAGGCAGACATATCTGATAATCTTTTCCACTCAGCTAAAGCCAGTCCAGATGGAGGGCTGGAATCTCTTTTTTGATTGAGCAACCTTTCTCTCCCTTTGATATAGCTTGTCATACTGTGATGAATGCAACGGCAGCCTTCTCTGAAATAAGTCACTAGGAGACATTCAGGGTCAGCAGTGAGACTCAGCCACACAAGTCATTCACTAGATGTAAGAATTTCACCATTTCTACAGGCAGCAGGGAAAAACTAGTAGTTTCTGAGTTTAGTTTACCTCCTCGTGGTCATTAAACTACCAAGTTTACAGGACAGTGTAAGTTATAAGCAAAGTGAATAGTGTGGAGGTACTAGGCAGGGTCAGGCAGCCCCTAACAGACCCCTCCACAGCATTAACAGTATTACCCTCCCCTCTGATCCTGACCCAACGAATGTGCGCAGACACGGCTCTGCTCTCACACTGGAGCTCTGTGCAGGAAAAGAGCTCCTTTATATGGAGCATAAATTTCCCTCCTCTTCCCAGCCTACCATTTCCAAACATCCTGCACTCATCCATGACAGTGACACCTTGCTACCCACATGTCAGCTGTAGGACTCCCAACTTTCCAAAACGTCCAAGGGTCAGAGGTGTGATAATAAATATTGGCATCATTTACAGGTAATTTTTCCTAAGAAGAACAGATACACTCTGGTAGCATAAAGGCTTTTTGTTTCTCTTGAAAGAAAACCAACAATAGAGTAACAGTACAGTTGCACTGAACTGCAAACTGTGTATCTCTTTTTCTGCAGGCTCCTTATGAACTGAATGTAAAATAGCAGTGATCCCAAGCTGCAAAGCGTGTGCACAGATAAAGCTTTGTTATATGAGTGATCAGGCTGATAGAATTATTCAATATTCTTATTAAATTATAACATATTTATCTTACATTCTGCTTTGAGAAAAATATCAATGTTAATTTACATTAATATTGTTTAATTATGATCTAATCCATATATATCCAACAAGTGAGTTTGCAAAAACATTACTGAAAACTTTACGCAAATTCTTTGTTGTCTTTTTCCCCCATGTTAATCTCATCCTAAATGTCTGTTGTTCATTGAATAAAAGAAGAGAGAAGGGACAAAAAATAGCCCAGTATTTGCTACATAAAAGTTAAGGGTTTAATCTCAGCAGGGATTCCTCCAATACTTAAAACAAGTTATAAATATCTGGGTACCATGGAAAGTCTGGTGATGTCATTACTCTTTCAAAAATGTTGCAATCCTAAACATAATGTGTATGTTTGATGTATGAATGAAGACCACTTCTGAGGATCCAAATACGGCTATGAATTTCTGATTTTTCCCATTATTGTTTCAATCTTCAGGAGTCCCTGGCAGTCTTTCTTCTGTTGTGTTTTTTCCTCTGCTATGTTTAAGCTTTAGTAACTGCTAGTCATGCAGTTATTTTTACTCCCTGTTTGGCTTATTCTTACCAACATTTTTATGTAACATTTTGTAATCCAATACAACTTTTTTCCCTAATGAGATTTTACTGAAAATGAACACAAAAGACAAGAACTGTAGCTTTGTGCATCCAGCCCCTCCCTGCCATCCACAAAGAATGGTATAGTCAGATGTTAACGTGACCCAAACGCAAAGCTGGTGGATTCCATGTGCTATGACAGTTCTTAAAAATACTGTTTACCCTCTAGCTCCGTGACCATGTTTGAGACATGTGGGCCATCATGCCTTAAAATGAAGACATCACCCACGAAGTGAGTGGCAATGGGAATAAACTAAGCAGTCCTGATTTTTAGCCAAGGGTTATATTCTCTCCTGTTGTAACTTCAGTATTTGTTTCCTTTACAAAAAACAAGATGGCTAAATGAAATACAGACCTCCTAGAAGTGTTGTTCACTGTGAGCTGATGAAAAAGTTGAACAGATTTTTAGTTATAAAAACTGTTTGCTGTGAGAGTTGTTCTTGCACAACAGCTCAATTCTCAGTCAGTACCTCACGTATATTAAAATCCTTACTAATTTTAGAAGTCAAAATGATTTATGTCGATTTTGGTTTGGGTGGCAACAAATTATGACTTCACTCAAACAGAAAACATTTCCTGCTGCTATCTCTAAAAGACTGCTTGCAGTGTTTAACTATCAACTGCTAGCATCACACAGACTGGAAGGTGACCATGCGCGAAGAGAGATTACAATGAAATTTTGACTTATGCTTTCATTTTATAAACTCCAGTCTGTGCAGCCACAAGTTTGTCATTAGTTATGTGTTTTTTTTCAGAGGCAGTTTTGTCTTATCTGATGTTGAAACTTTTCCATGAAGCTTTGAACGCTGAGGCATATGAAAGACAAATCAGTCGGAAATTTGTTCATGTCTACCTCTGTGCTTGACATTTCTCCACTGATAAGGAACAGCTAAATATTGACTTTTTAGTTAAGTTCACATTAGCTGTCTGGTCCACGAGCATTGATTGTAAACCATTATCTTTTCCCCATTTATGGGCCCCAGTGCTCTAACACAAAAAGACAGAAATAGTGAAAAAGAAAGACAGAAAACAGAAAATGGAATGTAATGGAAAAATATGTAATTGGCTGTTAAAGATGTCATTAAATTTTACTGGGAAGAAACAGAAATGCTATTGATGTTTACCTTTAAAAAGATATACTTTTTTTATCCTAACAGCCACCCCATTCAACTAATTTTTGACCCACTCAAGGGAAATGTCAAACCAAGATTGACATGGGGACACAAAGCTGGGAAAGATATAAAAGATTCTTCTATCACTAATTAAGTAAATATAAAATCCAACATTAAATAAGCACTATTAAATGTACTGCTTTATAGGGGCTTAGTGGTACTGCCAATTCTATTTCACTATACTACCTTTCACCATGAGGGTATTGAGACACTGAGGTTCCCCAGAGAAGTTGTGGATGTCTTACCATTTGAAGTGTTCAAGGTCAGATTGGAGGGGGCTTTGAACAGCCTGTTCTAGTGGAAGGTTCCATGGGCAGGGACAGCTTGGAACTAGATGAACTTTAATGACCCTTCCAACCCAAATCATCCTATGATTCTATGGTTCTATGATTATCCCACCCCCCATCCCAATCCAGTAGAATAGTTTATGTCAAAATAAGAGCAGTTAAGAGAGCAGGATGATGTAACTATTTTAATTTTTGAACAGCATTTGGCAAAGTCCCTCCTGAGAGATCACAGAGGAAAATAAGAGATCTTGCAGTAAAAAGCAAAGTATTCTTATAGATAAGAAATTGGCTAGGAGAAAGAAAACAAATGGGAGAAATGAGCAGGAAAATTTCAGCTTGGCGAAAGTCAAGTAGTGGGGAGCCCTGTGAGTCCACTCCAGAGTGGTGGCACAGAGGGGACACAGCATGGTAGCTTGTTACTTCGGCTGCCTAGGGATGTGCCTTAGCATGTCACAACCACCTGGAAAAGATTAGGGCAGCCCACAGGGCTCACGCACATGCATTTATTCTGAAGCAGCTATTGCACACTCACTTCACACATTCAGTTAATCTCATCTAATTTTCACTGGGGCTGAAGCTGGAACAGTACCCTGGCTGCTCTGAGCAGGGGAGATGCCTGCTACCCCTTAGGTGCTGGGAGGAGGGGAGGGAAAGAGTGAAAGATAGGTCTGGGTCAGGGGCACAGTCAGCATTAATGCTGACAAAAGCTTTGCCTATTCCTCCAAAGCTAATTGGCCTGACCTGAGCTAATAGTGTCAGCTAATTAGAGAGTACATACTGGCTTTTATAACTTGAACCCTGCTGGACAGTACAGACAAAGAGTTAAATTTGTAATTTTAGGTTCAGCATATCCCATTTCTGTGTGACCTTAAATCAATAAAGGAGATTATCCCCATAGCTGGAAAGAAGTTGCCCTCAGAGGGACAGAACTGGCTGACGAATGGACAAAATGTAAAGGGAAAAGAGTTCTTTCAACACTCAGCAGACACCATAGACAGTAAGTTTATAAGGATCCTTTCTGCTGTGAACTATGCCAGTGGTGCATAGTCTTGAATTAGGAACTCCAGGTGTTATCCTGTGTTCCTCCTTCTTCACTCTGCCTGGGTACACAGTTTACATCTCACATTCTATGCCTGTGAGTTCATTGCAATAATGATAGTTTAGCTACATGAATTAAATTAAAGAATTTACATGGCTTACTTGTAAATTCAAATACTAGCACCCTCCAGAAGATGACTCATTTAGAGGTATGATTTCCTCTAGTGAATTTTGATTCAGAGCAGTAAAGGGAAGGGAACCTCAGAAATCCAGCTTTATAGGCTTTATCACATCATTTGGTAGAGCAGAGAGTACTACTGGAGCCACTAGTACTTCAACCTCAAGAATAACAAAAATGTGTGATAAGAATATATAGCTTGGATATGGTACAGCAAGTATTGTTACAAATACCTTATGTGACATAACATGCAAACATGATGAAAATACAAAAACCAGGTGTGTGTCTTTGCATTTTATTTAAGGACTCTGCTATTTAGATTCTCTTAATTGCCAGCACACCACATCTTCCACAGAAAGAACTTGCAATATTTCAGTATTAATGACTGCCTTTTTAATTACTATAGCATGAATGTCAGCAAAAATTACCCAACTTGAAAAATAACTGATTACCTAAAGTCCTTTCTTGCACTTAAAATCAAATGTAGCACCTATGCCAAGTTTCAGATCAAAGTATATTTAAAAACTAAATTATAAATCCTTAGAAAGATATTCACAACAGCAATGCAAATAGGCTTTTAACTTGCACCTACAGTCCCAGAAATGAAGGCTCTGAACTCATCACATACCACAGGTCCAGCATTTGGGCTAAGTCAATCCGTAGGTGGGAAACCTCAGTGGAGTTCTAGGAAGTAGTATTAATGATGTAAAGTCTATTTATCCTGCAAATTTTGCTAAGGTTGCAGTACAGTTCATTACTTTCTGAAAGCAGGAATAGCATTTTAACATTGCTCCTGAAAAAGAATGCAGAACTGTCAATCTCTAACTACAGTCATTCTGTGCAACTAGAAATAAGCAGCATAATTAGAACAAGCTGGGGACCTCTTATGGCAATAGGAACCTGTGAAAAGAAATGTTGATGCTGAAAGATATTCCTCATTCTGCTCTGATTACCCACATTATGCAAAACCTTTTCTAAGAGGTTGGTCCCTGTTGGTACGGTGCTCATGCTTGCGTATAGCTGGGAATAGTGACTTTATACTCCAGAAAGCCTCTACATTTCTTCCCAAATGATGAATTATGATGGGACTTGTCAGGTCTTCTGAGCATAGAGAGAGAGATAAATCTCCCTCTAGATAGAAAAGGATGGCAGAATTATTAGTATGCAAGTGACTCAGCCAGCATCCTGCCTGGAAAAAAATGAACTGTATGAACGTGGCATCCTCTTATTATCCTTGGCTGGGTCAATAATCCTGAAATCACTGCATCACCAAAGCCAGGTGAGTAAATATTGTGTGTAGATAAGATGCAAAATTAAGTGGAGAACAAATTAACTCCACAGACCTATGAAAGTCAAAAAAAGCATAGATTCTTCTATGCATGAAAATTGTGAAAAGGATGTACACAAAACCCCTGCAAAATACACTTTCTCTTCATCTCAAGTATTTTTACAGCGCTAATTAAGATATGAGAAATGGTTCTTCAGAATCATATGAAAAGCTTTGCATACCACATGATCTTTCATACCTGCTGAACCTGTTTTAGAGGGAAAGTAATGGACCTTCTGCTACCTTAGATGGAAGTGCATGTGACCATTTTCATCTTGGCTGAATTCACTTTGCTACTATTAACATGTTCAAAAGATAAGTATTTGGTCAAAGCTAGCCAGCTGGACTCCCTCTGCTCACAGAGTAAAAGAGTCAAGGGCAGCTCAGTTCTTTATAGGACAGATATCAACATGAATTGGAAGAATATTCTCAGGAAAGCACTTAGACCCCTACATTGCTTATAAAAGGATCCTAAATCATTACCCTGAGTAGAAATGTAAAGTTTATGTATCTAAACTAAGAGTAATAAATCCCACTCTAGATGGTTGTTGTAGGCATTGTAATGGCTCTCCGCTGTTGACTGCACTGGATGCCATGTTGATCTGGAAAGTACTCTAATTGCAGTCTGTGCCTACAGCAGTAGAGCTGTAGACCTTTATTTTCCTTAAACCTATTCCTTTAGGAAGGAAAGAAGAAGGGATGGAAAAAGAGAGAGAAGAAAGAAAAAGAAAAGGAAGGAAGTAAGGAAGAGTTATGGAATAATTTCCTATTTCCCCTTTTTCAGGGGGGATAGAAGAAGTCTTTACTGCTTTAGGTCTCTCTGGCTTCCCTTTCACCTCTTATTTCCTTTTCTCCTAGAGAGAAAAAATCAGAAAATGTGGCCTGAACCTAGAATGAAACTAAATTATATTACTCCATTTCATACCTTTCTTAAATGGTTGTATTTTGCACAAATCTGAATGCAATAAACTTTTAGCTGTATTTTTAAAAACCCATGAAAAAAATTACCACTTTTCAAGCACCCTGTTAGTTGACTGATGATTTCAATTACCTTTCCTCTATGATCACTAAAAGCTCAGTCAAGGGCTTGCTGATGGCAACAGAAATCTTTCAGGTTGTCACAAAAAGGCTTTTCAACCAAACCCTAAAGGCATTATTTTTATCAGTATTTGTCAAGTTCATCTCAAAATATTAAAATTAAATGAGAGAACTTCAGGTCTTCAAGGCACTAACGTGAATAAATACCAGAAAATTAAACCAAATTCAGTCATGTCTCCAGCAATTCCACTCAAGTCAGTGGCATTTCAAAGGTTTCAGATAAAGAGAGAATTCGCCCCAGTCACTGTTTTGCAGTCAATTTACACTCAGAGTTCATTGACTTCAGTGGAAATTCCACCATGATAACCATGACAGAGCTGGGAATTAACTGGGTACAGTTAAGATATAAAGAGCTAATGAAGCATGCAGGAATCAGTTCAATGTGTTGAATATTCTCTCAGGACTGCTGGTTAGATAATAATTTAAGTAGATTAAGAGTTATAAACAGGATTCTTCTTTGTCTCTATTTCTAATTAAATAATGACTAATCTATACTAGGAGCATAGTGACCTACAAAGTCAATCAAAAGACAATTTAAAGAATAAATAAAATTTTCAAGATGTTTTCCCACCAAAAGTGCTTGTCCTTTTGTCCTGCATTTTTCCAGTCTTAACTATAGCAATCTTGTTCAGAAATATGTGGAGCACCCAAACATATATTTGTTCTCACTTCTCATTTAGTGACGGTCAATACACTGATATGCACATTTCAGATTTGTCAGCAATTACTGTAGATAATTCACATTACATATATGCACACAAAATTAATGCAGTCTTGAGAAAACATTTTGTTTTCAATTTCTTTGCAGATAATAAATCCCTAGTTTTTGGAGTACAAGAAACAGCATGGAAAATAATGTAAGGGACTGTTATGCTGTCTCCCAGCACTGGCTCCAGACAGTTTTTTGGCAGCTGGGGAATTATTCTTAATTGTGTTCTGGCCACTTCACCTCATTCTGACGTGTAATAACCCTTGACTTAAATAAGAACCTGGGCCATCATATCTAACTGAGTTATTATCAGTGAAAGCAATGGAGATGAATCACCTCTGGTAGAACTGCACCAGTGGAAATTCATGTAGTTTGTTATTCAGGATTTAAAATATTGTCTTATAACCCCAAAAGGATCAGATGCTGGACAGCATTCAGGAGATGAATGGTAGATGTTTTCCCGTTTTCAGGCACTCACAAAGAGCCTAGCAGTTCTTTCATGTCTTAATCCCACAGGCAGTCCTAACTCAGAATTTCCAAGGCCTTGCCATCACAGTGAGATGTGGAATGCTTATGCAGTTATCTAAATGGACTGCCATCAAATGTAGGGATGTTCAGAGAGCTGGAAAACAGCCACTGTAAGAAGCAAAACAAAGTTATTGAAGCAGAAAAAGTCTCCAAATGCAGAAATAATTCAGCAGTAATAGTATGTTATCTAAATATACTGAGGTTGATGGTAACAAATACTGTCATAAGAACTGAGGTGACATTCAACCCATCACAGGATTTAAAGAAAAAAAGCAGTCAGAAAGAAGCAAGAATCATGACAGATAAGGAACAGAACAAACAGAACAAAGTACTGCTAATCCTTATTAGGGTAAACAACCCCAGCCTTTTATGATCTCACTGCCAGACACTGCTTTTAAGGGAAATTATGTCTTCTATATCTGATATTTTCCCATATTTTGTGTGACCAGTATTACAGCCTTCCAATCTCTGCCTTCTCCACTACCTGCCTTCTGTTTATGTGATGATTAAAGACTATCTAAGGAGCAGAGATTTCCAGTGTGGCAGCTCCAGGTCTGGAATTGAACAATTGTAACACCAGTCATCCAAAAAAGTAAAATTGCTCTCTTATGCTTATTCAGTATGCTGTAGGCTATAGGCAGCCCATGACACACTGTGTGCATAATCTGAGTTGGGAACAGAGTCAGAATTTAAACTCGCCTGGAAATGCCAACCAAATTGCATACAATGAAAAGGGATGTATGCATAGTATCACCAGTTGAACCTTCTGTGTTTGTTGCCCTTTGTGACGGTATCACCATTTTCCATTCCCATGTTGTTTCATGCAATTTTTCAAGACTGCATTTATAACCACAACGACAACATTTAACTCTTCCCTCAGGACAGATGGTCTGTTGATTCCCACCGGACTCTTAACTGCTATAATCAAGGAAACGCTTACAGGCCACCATGCTGGCAGGTAAAATTCTGTAGAAGCATTCTACACCTTGAATGGACCGCAGGCAGAAAGCTCAGCATCACTGTGAACCATTTGAAAAGCCATTTGAAGAACTAAGGAGACCTAAGTTTTACCTCTTCTAGCTTTGGGAACAGCTTTGAAAGATGCCCTAATCTACTTTCACCTATAATATAGATCCAGAAAGTTGCAATGACAAATAGGAATGGCAAGAGAAGAGGTTGTGTAGCAAGGATGACTGAAATCTGTCATCCATAGTGTTAGCTGGTTTTCCGCTACAACTTCTTGTTTTCTATCAATAGCTGCTTGAAAGAAAACCTGACATGTTTCTGATCTTAGAAGTCCTTACTTTTTTCCTGGAATGAAACCAAAAGCAAAGGTCTAATTCTTGTTATTTGACAACTGACTATCATTTTGGACATATGCAAATAACTTTTCTCAAAAGCAGGTGCCTCAGATAGGCATGTCGAATGTTTTTGCAAAGTCCCTTCATCTCCTGCGCTTTGTGTTTCATAGAAGCCTCCCATCTCTCAAATACTAAACCATATTGTATGTGGTGTTGTTCAGATCTTTCAAGGCTGATAATTTTCCTTTTTCATTTGCAATTAATTGGCTAAGCAGTTGTTTTGTAATTGTCACATAAAAGTAAAGCCATTTTAGTGCAGCCTTTTCATTATTATTTAGGATTTTAAATAGTTTAATAAGTTTTTTACATTACAAAATTCTGATGATGCCACTTGTGAAAGAATTATGGGCATTTGCTGATCTTTATCTGGGGTGAATTCACTGTTGCACTTAAGTTCGCAAAACAGTGCTAGTAGCACTGCACGCACTTAAGTTCGCAAAACAGTGCTAGTAGCACTGCACCCAGTGACACACTTTGTGCTGGTAGTTCTTTTACTTGTTCTTTATGTACTTCTTTTAGAGGTTTTAAAATAAAAATAAATAACTTATAAATAAATAAAACTCCAACAACTTTCATTCCAAAACTTTGTTGAAAGAATTAGTTAAACATTGGGCAACTGAGTATTAAAAATAAATGGTAACTACAAGAACTCGTTTTTCCAGTTGCATGGTGCCATGGAACAGTTACAGCAGGATATTTTTGCCATGTTCTCTCTTCCTCCCAAGTGACTTCAGAGTTGATTTTTCCATGGTTATTCTTCTTCTATTCTTCATTATTATTTTTAAAATGTGAGTCTTACCTCTTTCTCTGTTTTACGAATGCAAGAGGGAAAAATATGCATTTGCCTTAAAAAACATTTGCCTCATTTTTAATGCACTTTACAGCAAAAGAACCATTTTTAACACTCCATTATCTGAACTGAAAGAGGTCCAGGATACCATAGGTAATGGAAAAATCTAGGAAACATAAGTGCTAGTTAACCACAGATCCAAACTAAGTGTAACTTGGCCAGTGCTGACACAGAGCTCATGAGCTTGTCCTGAGCAAGTTGAGAACTCATACAACCCACATCAAAAATGCCCCTGCATCATAGAATCATAGAATGGTTTGGATTGGAAAGGATCTTAAGGTCATCTAGTTCCAACCTCCCTGCCATGGGCAGAGACACCTCACAGTAGACCATGTCACCAAAGGCTCTGTCCAACCCATCCTTGAACACTGCCAGCGATGGAGCATTCACAACTTCCCTGGGCAACCCATTCCAGTGCATCACCACCCTCACAGTAAAGAACTTCTTCCTTATATGTAATCTAAACTTTCCCTGCTTAAGTCTAAATCTGCTACCACTTGTCCTGTCGCTACAGTTCCTGATGAAGAGTCCCTCCCCAGCATCCCTATAGGCCTCCTTCAGATACTGGAAGGCTGCTGTGTGGTCACCATGCAGCCTTCTCTTCTCCAGGCTGAACATCCCCAACTTTCTCAGCCTGTCTTCATACGGGAGGTACTCCAGTCCCCTGATCATCCTCGTGACCCTCCTCTGGACTTGCTCCAACAGTTCCATTCCCTTCTTATGTTGAGAACATCAGAACTCCAGGTGGGCTCTCATGAGAGCAGAGGAGCAGGGTCACATTCTCTTCCATGTAGCTCTGTACCTTAGCTAAGTACCACAGTGCTCTCAAAAAGCCTAGGCAGTAGGCAAAAGAAATATGTTGTATAAGCCAGTAGCATCAAGGTTGTATCTGTGGTACATGCTTTGCTAAGTGCATTGAGTTGCATATATTTTCATTAATTCATTATGGTTGATCTAGTTATATAAACAGGAAATAGCAGCAGATTAGCTCCCAGAGAGTGTTTCATATGGGATTATGTTTAATGCTGAAATTCCCATCAAATTCTTAACTTTTAAAATACTGATAACACAGTACATACTGTGCACTTTTTTGAACACTTGAGCAATGGATTCCCAGCAACACACTCAGAGCCCTAATAATCAAGATTGCTTTTAGAGAAGCTTAATTTTCATGTTATTAATCTCTCCGGTGGTAAGAGTAATTATTCAGTATTCACCAAGAAGCAATCCCATAACATGCACAGGGTGCCAGTATGCTAGCACGGTTTGAATGACCACATAGTGAGAAGAAATGTTTCTCTTTCACCATCAAATTATCATGCAGGTCCTTAAAAAGACTGCAAATTGTATTAGCTAGATGTAAAATTCTCTCTGTTATGAGAATCATGTAATTTCTCTTTACCCCATATGACCTGCAAAGCTTCCTATCTTCTTTAGCATCACTTTTAAGGTCTCCCTCCCAAGATTACCTTTCCTTTTATGATTTTTCTTTTTTTTTTTTTTGTACTGCACACCCCTGTCCAGCACTACATTATTCTAAGGACTTTTACTACTGTACCTATTTCTTATTCCTCTTGTCTCAACTGAAGTCTTTTTAAACCTGTGTATTGAGGCTTTTTAAGCCTCATGTATTGTTCAGCCCTCTTCAGTCAGGAAGGCAGAAAGGCAGTATTTGAATAAGGAAGGAACCACTGAATATTAACTCATGATTTGTCTTTGCGTTGAAGCCATTTCAATCTCCAAGAAGGAAAAATACCTTTTTTACTGTAACTTTTCTTTGAAAAGATGCATCCTCTAACCAATAAAAGATGCAAAACAGTGACAGACTAAAATGGTGTCTTAGAGGACGTGTCCTATATGTGTGACTAAACCTGCAACCTAAAGGTTGTATGTGTCTACCTTATTAACCACATATCTCATTGTCTGTTTACTTCTGCAGTCTCCTGTCATGTATTTTGACCTTCCTGAAGATAAAAATAATCTATTTTTACTGTATATAGTACATCCTGACTCATGATGCAGGCTTGTAGAAACCTGTCATACTTTTCGTAAAATAATAATGAACAAAATAAATTTTGCAACATGAGAGAAATCTATACTGGTTTTACAATTTGCTCTCTGCACCTGATAGGCAAGTGCCTGGATACTCTGACTTGGATATTTGTTCAGCTACTGTGCATTTTAGAAGTTGGCTAATACATGAAGCTTAGATACCATAACCACATCCAGTCAGTGCCAACTGCCTCAGGAATCTTTTCACTCCTTTTGCCATGTAACTTCAACAGGGAACTATAGTGCCTGTCCCTGACTGCAGAGGCTATATGATTGCCTCTTCCTTGCTTACTTGCTAAATCCTTCTAAATCTTCCTATTTCTAATTACTATTCCATCATTTATCTCAGTTTATCCTCCAGCTGGATCACCTCTCTCCATATAAACTTTGACTATTCCTAATTCTTCTTCCCCATGCGCACTCTCAACTCACTCTCCACCAGATCCTTCAATTCCAAGTTTATCAGAAATGTCAAGTCCTCCAGGTCAGACAAACATATTTCCTCATCAAAGAAGAATTAACTCATAGATTCTGTGTACCTGGGCTCTCCTCTTGATATTTTAAGGGGCACAACATAATGAATAAGCCTATGAATCACATTTGGAAGATGCCAAAATCCTGCTGTATAAGCATTCTTATGGGCCTGAGGGTACTATTATATTTGCTTCAGGGTTTATGGTGATGGTGAGGAGCCAGATTTTACAAGAGGAATTATTAGCTGCAATGAGTCTACCACCTTTGAGATGAATGAGTGAGCCTGCGGGACTCAGTACCGCATGCACATTTTCTGGCTCCCTGGCATCATCCAAGGGGAGCCAGACTCTGTGTCTCCCTTACCAAACAATGCAGTCTAGGATAATATGGTGTGAAAGGAGGGCTCATGGCATGCTCTGAGGAACCGAACCACCACAGCTATAAATATTATCTTTGAGTCGTACAAGCACACATCGTATTCAGTGTAGGTGTGTCCTCTGGCTCTGAAGGCTGTACTGTCCTCTGAGAGTGCTCAGAGTTATGTTAATTCCTTGTACTACAGTTATTACGAAGAAATATTTGTCAGTTTTACAGTGACATGTGAACTAGAATCATTTTTTTTGATCTCCAGAAAAGAAAATGTTTGTGTTGATGCAACTTTACACTGGGAATTTCTCTTCATATCTTCTGAGAAACACAAGTGTCCTTGGGCAGGCACTGCCCCAGGCTATGCACTGACCAGAGGAGCTGTTAGAGATGACTGCTGTCAGTAGCTCTCTCCATGCTTCACACCCATTTATCAAATGGGGAGGGCAGGTCCTGGTAATCTGCATCTCAGTGAAGTTATGGGAAAATGTCTGGACCCAGTTTCCTTTTTCAGAAGACAACTGCTCCCTCTGTCCCCCAGGCTGATCTGGATATCATCCTCCTTTCTCTTGAATTTTTCTGAGCTTAACCCTTCCTTGCCCAGCACTCCATTATTTGTCACTTCATCCTTCAGTAGCCTGCCTCTTTCAGCTCTCTCCACGTAAACATTGACTCTTCCCTAGACCTCAAAATCGTTAGGCTTTTGCAGTGTGTATGCAGCTGTGTTCATGGTCAGAGCCGAGCTCTGCCTTACCGCCAGTAAGGCCAAGGTGAACATTAATGTGTAAGCAATGAGGAAACCATTGAGTGTGACCTTGAATCCCAAACTAACATGACAGTATAAACACAGTCCTAGTTACTGCTCATATGCTCTCTGCATGTCTGAACAATCTCTCTTTTTCTCTTAGGCTCCCCCATTCGCCCTCACCAAATTTTCATTGCTTCCTCCACCATTCCTTACTTTCACTGTGTGATTGGAGACCTTTTAAGCAAGTTGAATAGAGGTATTCAAACAGTACAGAAAGGCCACTAAAAAGCACCTGGTCCTGAATGGTTTCACATACACCCATGCTATAATCGTGTTAAGAGTTTCTATTTGGATACTCAGAGGCCTCTGAATTTTTTTAATTAATTGGTCAATGATTCCTTAAAATCATTTCAGTACAGTCCTTAGTACTCAGCTGTGTAAGAGAATTGTAAATGTCTGTCCATAGTGTCATGATGTTGCCCAGTCATCCTTCTATTTAAATAATCAACAAATTATCACAGGCTCCCAAAAATATTGACACAGGAGACATTTACACACTCACCTATAGCAGAGGCAGAGTTAGAACCCAGAAGATGCCTCAAATCCTGCTTCACTTCCTTATGCATGGTACAGAAAACACTATCATACTAAATAGTTTAAATTAAATAGTGAAGTTTTTGTGTCCTGTTTTGCGTACACAAAGGGTTACCAAATTTCAGCATATTCCCCAGCCATTGCAGTCACTCTTCATTCTGATAATTGTTTCACAGGCAGGAAATCCCATGATTCATTAAATTACTTTTTAATGAACATATAATAACAACTACCAATAAATGAAACTAGAGAAGGCAAGAAGTAGCCATAATCACAGCCATCAATTCAGTCTAAAAGTGCCAGTCCTGATGCTAATTTAATTTGAGATTTAAGAAGATTACACACACTATATTATATTAATTTCCATTTCCACTGCCTCATCAGTCAGCAAGCATTGGACAGATGGCATCATAACCAAAATATTTTCCTTGTCCCTTATGCATATTTCCTTGGGTAATTCATTTTAGCATGCTATGGCATGTCTGTAGAAAACAAAAATCACAATGTCAAAAATCACAATATTAGGGTTGTAGAAAAATGGTCTCAGGTCTTATATGTGGACATATAAATTTCTTTTCCTATGGTATGTTAAAAAATTACTTTTCGATATCTAGTTCTCAACAACAACAACAAACAAAGCAACACAAAACTAAGCTTTTTATCATTGTCTTCCAATAGCCCTCATAAATCTGGTTTTCCTGATGGACTACATGTTTTATTTGATGAATCAGCAAGAGATGGCATATTATGGACTAAATAAACTGAGCAATAGAGAATGACAGACCAATAAGAAACACAACTAGAAACTGTGTCAAGTCCCAAACTGCATGTTTCAGGTTTGATTTTCAAGCAATTTCTGTGTTTCAGTTCAAAACTTTTGTTTTGCCCTTTTACCCAAATGTCGGTATTTTCCAGTGAGCACTAATCCCTGCTTGATACTCCGACTTTTGCTACAAACACCTCACGATTTCTTTCTGCATGATTTCTTTCTATTTTAAACTTTCTTTAATTATATAAGAAATACTGTAATGCTTCTAGACACTAAACCGTTCTGTCACAGACAGGGATTATAGTAACTGTTGCTTTGAGTTCAATAATTCCAGTAGGCTTACAATTCTTTTTCCATTCCTTTTACAAACCTGGCCACCTGTGGCAAAGAGGAAGTGTAACCAGCCATTCAAAATTAAGAATATTTTAGCATTTAGATTAGGGTAATGTGCACACTTTTTACAAGCTATAGAACGCAGAGAAAACATGTTCTAACTGTATTGTGGTTGAGCAGGTACACAGAAGAATAAGAACTAATCCTAGTTCTGGTAAAACCCATGAATACCAGACACAACAAACTAATGTAGTATTTGCCACGGTAGGTGGCCCACTGGATGAAGTGATACAAGTGAATTCCTTATTGAAAAAGAAAAGAAGAGGCAAGAAAGCATAATCAGTATTCAGGAATATATTGGGAGGAGAAAGATATCTCGCATTTTAGAGAATGAATTGAAAGGAATAAAAAGTAGTCAGGAAAGAAGAATAGGATAAGGAGACAGGCAGAGATTTATAAAACGAGGGATCTATAAAGTTTATGTAAGTGATTCTCAGGTTTCAGTTTCTAGAAAACCATGTCTGAAGCAAACAATTCCCGAGAGTGTTCAACATCAAGCAGTTGGTATGGAAACTGAGATTCATACAAGTACAACTTCAGAACACCATCGAATCAGAGCAAAGTCTCTGTCAGCACAGTATCCTGCATCTGACAATGATTAATACCAGTTCCTTAGAGGAAAAGTAGAAGAAAGACAACAGGTACAATGTGACCCCTACCTATTATGTACTTCTTGCAAAGAGTTGTTTGGAAGGAAGGACTCCTGAGATGGAGAAAAGTTAGCAG
The DNA here is from genome assembly GCA_032466535.1 of Forpus xanthops. Lineage (NCBI taxonomy): Eukaryota > Metazoa > Chordata > Aves > Psittaciformes > Psittacidae > Forpus > Forpus xanthops. The sequence goes on from JASSUY010010538.1 coordinate 41,258, forward strand.
TCATGGATGGTCTGTACCTAATTCCCTTGTTAAATAGACTGCATTTGTCTATCCATAACGCAGTTTCATATTTTCATTCTGAATTGCAAAAGAATATACACAGGTTTAAATTTTATAACTTTCTGTCTAAAAATGTCAGGGGGAGCAGCCCCTATGCTTCATGAATATCAACTTTTTAGTCCATATTACCACAAGGAGGAGACCTTCCAAAAATCACAATTCAGATGGAGGTTCCAGAGCATTTGCACCAAAGAAGGTTCAGATTCAGTACCCTTCCTTTGCCTAACATACCACTTCAAGTGTGGGCATGGCATCTTCTTCTCTGGATTTATGCCTGGCTTGCTTCTTTGTCTAAGTGAGCTTAAAGTCTTCTGAAGCATACTCACACTAGCCAACTCCCTCTTCTGTCCCTATATGACAGATAAAATGGCCAGGTGACTGGAAGTGCTCAGATATGAAGAGGCAAGTGTTGCATCAAGGAAGGAAATGAACGCATAGATTTATCTCTTTAACAAGTCATCGCTGCTATAGAAATAGCTAAATTGAGTCCAGAATGGGAGCATGTGGGGAGATAATAATCTCTTCTGATACACTTTTCCTGGTGAAACTCAATTTCACTGGTAAATCTATACATACACACTACACTACAATATACCTGAAATAAGAACCTCCCAAACGCTTCAGTCTTCACCATCACTCTCACAATGTGCTTGGAAGAATACGGCACCTGAATGAGTTCAGCCTCCCAAAACTGCTGCCAGCAGAACACTGTTGTGCTCAGTACTCTAGAGTACTTCAGAACTGACTCTAAAAAGAGTCAGCTTCAACTCCCAACCACTTGTCTGGGCAAAAAGCAAAGTGAAGGGTCGAGTAAAACGATCACAAGCTCCAAGTTAATCACAGTTTCCTGCTAAGTTACCTCTACTGCTAGTCTGTTGTAGGACACCTTTACATATTAGCTGGCTATTCAAAGTCAATGATTGAAGATCTAGTGAAAATTGAAATAATAGAATAATTGAAAATCATTCTGAAACTGTATTTTATCTTCCAAATCAGGTGTTTTTTTCTATACTTTCAGCCATCAATTTTAACACGCCAGCAAGCCTGACTTTGCGAGCAAGCTTCATCACCTCCTTCAATCAGTGCTTTTAAAACATCATAGCTCACCTTGGATTGTCTACTGCAATTCCTAGATAGGCTGATTTCCAATAGTGTCAAAGAGACAACCTAAGCAGCAGGCTCCTCTCTTTACTTTTTTACGACTCCAGTGAAAAATTTGTCTTTTTCTTCCTGCGCTGAGCTTGAGGCTGTTAGACCGCTGAATGCTACACCAACCAGCATGACTTCCAGCACCTCATGGCGAGTCATTTATGTCTGAGTGATTGTTTCAAAGCAAACAGTGCTATAAATGAGTGGTGTCCAGGCTCCCCACAAAGGCAGGCCACAGGACCTAACTCTGTGATTCAGCAGGCGCACATGTGCAGCACACACAGAAAAGCCTGCCTGTCTACAAAGAGCCATATTAATGGCACATACCACTATCAGCTAAGTTGGCTACACACAGCAGGAATCTTCTCCTGACATGTGGAGCATTTCACCTTGCCATGACTCACTCCTGACTGATGTCATTGTGAAGGCATCTCCATATGAGCAGGGAATCATTATGGAGATAGCACTGGCATTCTGCTCCCCATCACCACAGTTCTGAGGCCCACAGCCTCTCTTGCTCCCCAGTCATGCAACTTCACACACATCTACACACTGTATTTGAACATATGCCTTAACTACAATAAGTACCTCCACTCTTGCCAGCATGAGAATTGAGACAAACTGAATGATCATGTTCTTGTAGAATTAGCTTTTTGAACACAGATATATTCCCTCATTTTACTGAGATCCATCACATCCCACTTAGCAAAACACTTGCAAATCGGAAAGTTCTCTTCCTGTTACAGCTAGGAATACAAAGAGATACGCATAGTAGTCAATACTAACAGCAACCAAAGCACAGAGGTTTTAGATCCTGAGCATCTGCAAGCCACATAGACTACAAATACCATTTCTCATTTCTCCTTAGAAGTTTGACTTTACCATGTGTCTGTACATAATTAAACACTACTGATTTCAAATACCACAGTATAATAACCATTAACCTATGCTAGATTTCTTTTACAGTAGCCACCCTCAGATTTGGATACCATTCTGAAAACTGATAAAACAGCTTCAGCTATCTTTACAAATATAGTGAGAGGAAAAATGAAATTACATTTACAAGCAATGGAGAATTTCCTTTCCAATAATTCTAGGAAAAGCTATTCTTATGGCAGGGATTATAATACAAATAAGAAATGGTATAGACTTAACCTATTTTCATTACAGTCTTAAGACTGCAATTTTGTGGTTGTAATCTAATGTCATGCCTTTACTATTAGTAGATTTTCTCCAGAGTCCAGACAGAAATAAATGTGTTCAGAAAGACCTCAGGAATATCCTGGTTTTCTGACACCAATTTAAAATATAATTCTTATTAGATTGGTGCCTCTTTTTTAGTAATGTTTGGGGTTTGTTTTTTTTTCCTAGAATTAAATATACTTTGCCTTCAAAAGTAATGCTGTTACCTTTGTTTCAAGTGACACATAAGTGGCCTTTAGATCCCATTGCCAGAATCAACATTCTGTCATTCATATCTTGAAGTTTACTTTGTGATATGGTGATCACGTACCTACAAGTCTGATATTCAAATTTAACAGAGAGGAAAGTGAGTGCACCCTGATGTCCTCTCTATTCTTCATATCCAAAATCAGCAGCAAGGATCCCTGTGATTTCAATGAAAGCAAGACTGGGTCATCAGAGCATCAGGTTTTGGGCACAGGAAACAGGTCTGTCCCTGCAGTCTGAATGGTGCCAAACACAACAGTCACGCCAAGTAAACACAAAACACTAACAGCAATGAGGAAACCACATACAAGTGTTGTGGATTTTGCCTGGTATATTTAATAAAACAATATATTTCCACAGACTTAAGGCTGTCTCCAAAACAACTCAAAATGAGGCAGCCTATGTCAGAGGAAGCACTGGAAGCTTACCCTGCTTTAAGAAAGCACGATGGCTCTTGGACAGCCCCTTTGTATGGCGTGCCAACCGACTTCCCCTATGTGTCCATCTTGCTGCTGTATGGAACCAGTCTACCTGCCCTCCCATATTGCCCCAGCAGGGCAATGAAAAAGGAGTGAGACTCTAACGAAGCCTGCACCTCATGTATACAAAACCTAATCTTCTTCAAGTACCCACACAGATTTTCAAATGAGGTGGAAGTGCAGGGTATCTGTTCACTGCAAGACAGAATTTTACCCCTTGCTAATGTATTTCTGGGCAGGACTTTTTGTTGGGTTTGCTTTTTTATTTTCAAGCCAGTAGCAGATGGCTCACCAGCCTGATTTCTTCTGGTAATTCCTCTGCTCCTGTGTTGCCTTCATGGACTACTCCATAGCCACAGTATGGGGCAGTTTCGGAGCTTTCTAATGCATAATTGTCACAGCTATTCAGAAGTGAGATACTGACAACAGCAAGCTATTTTAATTTCTGGGCTTATTTCTATCCAAGGTTTTCTTCTACATTCAATTTCCTCCTAAGCTGTGAACCATTCAAACTGCACTTTTTATATACCTGAAAGCAGATTTGATTAATGTGATTTCTTTGTGAAAATCTGAGAAGATTAAGGAGCAGCGATGTAGAGACCATATGCCCCTTCTCAACATGACATTCTCTAATACTATACAGGGGACTGCAGATCCTTCCAGTCATTATATTGTTCCCACTAGCAGTATTCAAATAGAGAAAAAAATCTATCATTGGAGAAGAATTTCATTTTTTTCATATTATAGTTTCAATCTCATGTGCAGGTCAACAAATCTGCAGCTGTGTATTGATTTCATTCTGTAAGTAGGCAGGAAAGGCCACGTTTCAAGGGAGCATTTGCAGATTGTTTTTTCCTTTGTGTTATGGGTTCTTTTCGTGATGGTCCCTTAGAAAAATATTAGGATTGGCCAGATGACTTCTATGCTCAGTGAAGCAAAATGCCAAATAAATATGTTTACAGGCACATCAGTTAACTGTTCTTTCTCTGCATGTCCTAGAGTGTTACTAACCAGGGAACACTTTCTAACGTCAGTGGTTGGAAAACATCGGTTTGGTATTGATTGAATATGGGTTGTCGTCTGTCTTATGACCTTTTCTGTCATATGTAATTAGAAATTGAAAGGTCTTAGCTGCATGCTTGCAATACCTGACAGAATGCAAATGGGAGGTTTAGTTCAGTGCTGAGATACAATGAAGGCACACGTTCCACAGGTTCTAAGATATGGCAGTGCCAGTATTTGGTCCTCAAAATAGGAAATACAGCAGGCCATACCAGCATTTTCAAGTTGATGCAGGATAGTATCAGTAGGTCTCTTAATTGTGGTAGTGTAACATATTGGATTAAATTGCACATTAAAGATGCAATGGTTTGCAACCACGTACAGCACAGGAACACATAAAACTTGTCAGTTGTATGATACATTCTTTGCTGCTTGCTGCTGCAGGGATGTTTCTACATGAAACAGTCAACATGACTTGTTAACCAGTTTTTAAGGAGATTATTATGATGACTGTTTCTAGAAGCATATATATGAGTCCCTTGTGGTGAGTCAAGCTACCATTTCTGAAAGTCTAAAAGTTTAAGCAACCATATTAACCATGGGCTTTTTGTGGGTTAGTACAGTAGCATTTGTGATTTTGACAACTATACCTTCTTTGCTTTTGCTTGGGTTTAGAAGGTTTGCATTAATGCCATTTTGAACTGACCCTGACTTCATATATACATAAGGAATTATACCCCAGAAACATATGCCTTTCCCAAGGCAAAAAGCAGAGATGTTGGTTGTGGGATCACCTTAGAAAAATCAAATATATTTCACTTTCAGATGCAGCTCTATTTCCATTTTAATGTAAAAATATTCTAGCAAAGTACCAGAAAAGTTGTTATGGAAAATCTCTGGTTTGAGGTGGATGTTTTTTCCTGTACAGGGTAGACTTGTAGATCAGCAGAATGTGTTCCTTGGCTCACTATTTGTAGTACTCCTTAGCAAAAATTCTTAAGAAACTGATTAAGGACAGGTAAAATACACTTTCAGTATTTAAGATGCTGGATTAGCTCAGATGATAAACAGCTGCCACCATTTTATGGTTGGTTGCTTGTATCTGTGTTTCCAAGTTGCCCATACTGAATAGGAAACAACTAACATTGGCTCAGACCTAGAGGAAAAGCCATTGCAGAGTCCACACAAAAAGTGGTTGAATACAATCTTTGAGACTGTCATACCCTTTAGAAACTTTTTCCCTTAATCTGCATGAGTCCATGGACTATAGGAGTATGACATCTGACTGGCTGTATCTTTCTATCCTGTGGCTTTCATACACATATAAACCTCATTTTTTAAAACAGCTGACATTCCTTCCCGATTTCAGGTATCTGCTCAAACTTCTGTGGACTCTGATTAAGCAGTTTGAAAAATGAATCTCTCTCCCACTCATTCAGACTATTTCAACTCCAACAAACAGCTTTGGTTTCTGACTTTTAAGCAGGCCCTGTTTCTGCGCTAGAAGAGCTTTATTGAGCCACCGTAAATAAGAGATTTACACATTCACTGGCATGCAATTGCCTTGGTTGTGAATTACTGCAATATAATTTACAAGTTATTTCACAACTGAGTATATACAGGTAGTATTCTAGATGAAGTTCCTCATATTGTTTTGACCAGAAATATGACTGTATAGAAAAACAATACTAGAAGTATCAGATTGTCAGCAAAGAACACATTTTCAGTGAGGATGAAACATGTAGGAATGATGATTCATCACATCTGTAAAAAAAAAATATAATCCCTTGTAAAACCAGCAAAACCCAAAAACCTGACTTAGTGTTGTTTGTAAAGCCTGGGTCTTCTTCTAGAGAAAAAAAACTTTTACAGGGTTGCCTGCAAAAGACATGATACAATGCCACCTTCTGGTTAAAAATGTGAAATAAAATAGACCAGCTTTGTAGAGAGCATTTTTATCTATCATGCATGTGCTTAACTAGCCCATTTTGTGTATGGCTTCACAATAATCATATCGTCAGTTTCTTGGGCCAGTTTCTTTGGCATACCACAGTACATCCGCTACTGAACTTTCTAGATCAGTTCAGTCTGGACCAAACACAGAGGCTTCCTGCTCAATAAGTTCAGCGCAGGTTTGCGTCTTAAGATGAGAATCGCTGTTTCACATGCTAGCAATGGGCTTTGACTTGCAATTTTAAGACATTTTGGATAGACTACCTGAATTTTTAATGTTTCCTTGCTCAAAGGTGTAATAACTTTGGCAGCAAAACTGTTTCAGGTCTTTGTGAATTTTCTCTTGAAAGCCTCGTGTTATTTGGAGTCATGGAGCTACAAACTCTTAACTCTGCAACATGCAGAGAAATTCTCAGAGCAGCTTGGAGATAAGAAAGATTTAAATACTTTCCAGTTTAACCAAAGTAAGAATAATTTGCCAATAGGGAAGCCAGAAGCTATTTTAAGATATATTCAATATCTTACTCCTTCGGTCCTTTCAAACTGTGAGATGCTTTAAAATAGTGACAGGATCAAGGTAAAGCTAGTACTTCTGCTTATTAAAGTTAATAGTTACAAGAGACCCTGGACACACATAGGCATACACACACGAGCACCCTCATACCAAATTTCTCCAATATCCTTCCACCCAGGAGCAGAGTTTGGACACTGTTTTCCGCTTCTGAAGAAACTCTAGGACTAACTTCAACATTCTGAAGTTTTTCCTAAAATCTCCAGCTATTCCAGGATCATTTATAAGGAGGGCACCTCCCTTGTGTATCAGTTCAGGGTCCCATTCCTTCACTCCCATGCTGCGTGGTCCCAAGCACACCATGGTCTCCAGAAATCCCCTCTACAGAGACAAGTGAAGCAAGAAGCCCAAAGGGCAGTTGAGCAAGATGATTAGGGTTGGTGGTATTTCCCACTTCTGTTTCACCAGCTCATTTCCGAGTCTCAAAATTTGCCTTATGCATATTCTCTGAATGTACTAAGGGAAGGGGAAAGAGGGAGAGGTGTGTAAGGAAAGGCAATTGCTGCTGCTCCAGAAGAGTAGCACAGGGAATCTTCATGAATGCACCAGTATGACCCAGCTCACACTTACTGCAACATATTTCTACAGCTTTAGACTTATAAATATCAGAAATGCCCCTGATGGGTATTAAACGCCTGAACATGAATCTGTGCTCTTTATATGATATGAGAATAAAGCTGATCAATGGAGAGAATTATAGTATTATGAAACGACAGCAATGAGGGCACTGTAACAATTATTGGATATTTATTCAACTGATTTTCCTGGAGGAATTTTAATGAGGATTTCACACTCCATAACCACATGCTTTGGATTCTGTCAGTAAAAATGTTAAATGCTTCTGTTAAAGTAATATGACACTGCTTTTACTGCACTACTCCTTGTAGGGGAATGATATTTTAGCAATATGAGAGCATGACCACTTTTTTTCAGACATCCTGGGAATGTTTTCAATTACTTTATGTTGTGGCTGAATCCCTCAGTATGCCACTGAACCCAGAGAAAAATGACAATGCCAACCATATAGTGGAACAGTTGTGGAAATTCCTTCAGCTTTTCATGTGTAAGTTCCCCCTGTGCTCTCCATGTAGCTGGCAGCAGCATTGTGCGTAATGCACAAAGAATGCTTATGGTAGGATTAAAAGTGGCAAAATGCACCAATCCTATACAGGAAGTTCTAAAGTTAAACTAATTTATTTGCAATTATGACCACCACATGTAATTGATCATTATGATTACAGAAAAATCAAGCTTTTATTTCCCAATGCTTAGATTTGACCTCATGACTACAACAGTGGGATCTGAATAAGAATAGGATGAATTAAGAGCCTGGAAACTCGGTTTATGTTCTTGACTCAGCCACTGCTCGACACCATGACATTCACAGGCTTAATTTTCCTGTGCTTTTCTTCCACTCTTCTCTTGCAGATTGTAAGTAACATTCCAGAAAAAATTGTCTCATTATGGGTTTCTACTGTGTCTTGTTTAATGATGTGCTAAATTCACTGAGGCCTCTAAGCTTAACTATACTATACATTATAACATAATAACCCATAATGCACAGAAATCATCCTTCACAAAATGAAAATTAGATTTTGTTATTCCAGATTGCCATTACTTTCCTATGCTGCTGATGCGGGCTGCTCCGCAGCTGTTCACCAACATGTCCCAGAGTTTGCAGACAAAATGGCAGTGTTTAAAATGCAATATGCGAAAATATCTCTCAGGTGACCTGCACTATATCATTCATTGCTGCGGTCATTTAAGTATTTCCATGTATATGGCATGGCTTGCTTTTTCTGCTTGGATGTTTAAGGCAAATAATCACAAAAAACTGTAAGTAGAGCTGTGTGACCTCCTTGAACACAACAATATATATTTAGTTTTAAGCAATTACTGTTTCCACAGATGCTTATGCCAGACCACTGTACCTCAGCTCTGTGAAGCAGAATGTAATTTCAAGTCGGGGCTTTATATTCCTTCTTGGTGTAATTCTACAACATTTTATGATTACACCAGAAATTAATATAGCCCAGCAACAGAAAATTACTGTCCTTCACTTTGGGTTTGGAAATGTGCGGTGAAGGGAAAGTGTCTTGCATACTGCAGACTTTCATGTCTCTCAGTTGTGGTAAAGTCTTGATCACCCAGACATTTCATGTGAATGACTCTTCCTCATTCAGTTAGTGCCACTGATGCCAACTGGATAACTGGGTAAAAACAAGGGGATAAAACCTGCAAGATATCTCCACATTTGAAGTTGACCATATTAAACAAAAATACCAAAACAGGTATTGGTTGGAGAGAATCCTCCCCGCTGAAAAAAGGAGAAAAACAAAAGTTGAAATTCTGAATTTCAGTAAGGCTGAAAGGGAAATCACAATGACCAACATTGAAGCAATTAAAAATGCAATGACTATAAAAAACAAAAAGTGTCCAAGTAGGTTACAATTAAATATGGCAATTTGCATTTGGAGCAATTACAAGTGAGTCTAAAATTAAGAGTAAACTTCCTGGTGTAAACTTCAGTAGTGGTTCAGAAGGTTTACATGAATCCAAACTTTCCAAATCTAACTCTAGAAGCTGTGATTTCTTTAGTGGACCCTCAGCACCCTGGCAAAGGTTGGTAAACAATAAAGTTCAGTCTGTGTGAAGACCTAATGCAAATATGCACACACATCATAGAAAGCAGCATAGAATTGGGATCTTTTAATTATAAATAGTTTTGGACAGATATAGATTGCATCTGCTTTCCTATGGGATCTAGCTATCACTCTATCAGTACAATAAAATGGCAATTATGATTTTAGGTATTGGTGATCGAGGCAGATACCTTCAGCCTTCACTACAAGGAAAATGCATGTTGCTATGTTCCCATGTATGGCACAGCAGAGGCTAAGGAACCAGCCCTCTCTGTAGTTCTAATCACAATGACCACATTCATGCATGCATGTGAACAGGTTATGGGATGAAGCACTGCCCTGCCCACAGAGAGGGTGTAGAACACCCTTCTGGCCTAGGCATGACCCCAGGGATAGGGTGTTGGAGATGGGAGTGAAGCCACCCTGTTTTGGGTAGGAAGAGGGTGGGTGCAGTGTGTGCAATGCCATGTCTTGGGGTGAAAGGATAGGGTTTGGCCTGCTTAGTGTACTAGCCAAGGGGTTTTCTGTAAGTGAAAAGCATCTCTAATTAGCAATAGCAAAATGCCAGCAGTAAACCAGCCTACAGCAGTAACTGACTGCCATCTGCTTCTCCAAAGAAAAGTGGAAAAAGGGACTTAGCCAGAAGTACCAAGCACATGGGAAGAAATAATAATGTCTATGGGGACTGATGTGCTCCTCAGGCTCACACCACCTCACAGTCCTCCTAGATATCTAGCCAGGAGAAAAGGGAGGACAGCTCTGACTCCTGAGGATACACTCTCTCATGGGGAAGTTGCCTTGCCTTGCAGCTCTCCCTCAAATCAACTTGCAAATTAGCATGTGGGGAGCTCACTCCTCTGCATGGCCAAGTGAGATTAGAGGCAGCATTTTATTTGTGTGGTCCTTTTGGCAAGCACTCGCTGAATTGAATGATTACTCAGAAAGTTAGTTATTCTGCTGTTAAAATAATCTACCTTCTTGAAAAATGGATCAACAAAGGAATTTTTTCTATGAAAAAAAAGTCATTAAACAAATTTTGGTTTAAAAGAATTTATCAGCACTGAAAGACTCAAAGAAAGAGAAGAATCATAGAAGCCTAAAAAAGAAAAAGAAGAGAGGGTGGAAAAAAAGAGAAACTGATTTCTTCCGAATGTTTTCCTTAAGCTGAGGAAGACAAAATGATCATGAAGAAGAAAGGGAAAATATAGCATCTGCATTAATCAGCATTAAGCACTTAAAACAAGAAGTCTCAATAACTGCAAGTTTAAATTTTTGAACTTGTACTTTCTATCCTTTCTCATTGATATTCATGAGGCAGTAACCATTATTTGCAAAGATAAAAAACAGTATTTACTCTTGCTGGAAAAGGCAGCTATAATCTGTTATGAATGCATTCAATTTAGTGTGAAGCACTTTGTAAAACTTTCATAACATAACCCAAAACAAAGCTAGACAAATAAGTAGGCTTTTTTGGTTCAATCACTAAAGAAAAAGAAAACAAAATTTAGTCAGTTGAGTTTGAATCAAAACAAATATTGTGTGGTTTTGGAAAAATGAGGGAATTTTTTTTTTTGATCAAGCTAATCTATAATGATTTTGCTTTCATTCTGAAACAATCCCTTTTTACAGCGGGCCATTATTAGATACTAAAAAGAAGTTATTTTGCAAATGTCAAAAGCAAGCATTCTAAACATTCTAAAATGGAACTTCTTCAGAAAATTCAAGAACCAATGCTTCTTTTTTGTGTAACATCTGTTTTGCTCTTTATTCAGCTGAATTTATCTGCAGATGATTCATATTCACAGTTTCCGTCCTCTAAAAATACTGGGTTTACTGTTAAGGCAAAATATTTCACACAATTTCAGTAAAAACTAGGTGCTACTTCCTATTTGTTTGGAATTCAATTCTGCACCTGAAGACTCAGGATGCATTTTGAAAATGACTGTTTATTTGCTTGGCTTGGCTTAACTTTGCTCGGTTGAGTAGAACCAGGATAAGTTCCAATAGGTCCTGGAGTGAGCTGGACACTTCTGAATGCCTTTCTGACAGGTCTCATGCTGAGTGCTATAATCTCTCAGCAGGTGAGAACGACCCTACCAGTCAGGACTGCTGGCTCTGAAAGGCCTCAAACACAGGGCAAGTTCATACGGAGTTTCTCATAATACAGACAAAATGGAAATTTACCACCCCAAATTTCAGGATTCAGAGCTGGACTACACCTATCAGAGGGGGTCTTACGAGAAGTCAGCCCTTATGACTGCTGATAGAGTGGGGAAAACAGGGGAAGACTGCTGCTGGGAATGGGCATTCTGTCACTATCCCTGACGGCAGGCAGGCACCTCAACAGAAGCAAATATGAGTTTTCAAGCTATGACAGAGGGAATGCAGGCATATACATATAAGGATGATCACAAGTAACACCAAATTACCACTTGGTTCAGCATCTTGTCTCTAACAGTGTCCAAGAGAGGCTGGGGAAACATACAAATGAAGACAAACACTCAGTAATGTTCCCCTGGCTACTAGTACCCCATGAGCTCCAAGATTTTCTGAGCCAGAAATGGTTTCTTTTTGTTTCATAGCCAGTAATGGATTCTTCTAAGTATTTATGTAATTCCTTTTGAGGCCATGTGAACTTCTGGCATCCTCAGAATCCTGTGCTAATGCCTTAAAATTTTAACTCTTTTTCCTGTGAAAAAGCCCTCTTTTGCTTGTCAACTCCGGTATTCCATGTCTCCATTTGTGCTACCTCTCTTTTGCTACTAATGATTTCTATTCACTCTTCCCTTTTTTTTCTATGCCCCTCCTCTCTTTTCCTACTCAGGATACCAAGTTTATGTAGTCAATCCTCATCTGGAAGCTATTTCATAACTTTGAGCATGCATTCACGCTTTTCTAGTCCTGCTTTATCCTTTTTGAGATGTAGGAGACAGGACCATATGCAGCCCTCAAGATATATCCACCTCACAGACTGACAAAGTGCTATATTGATGGATTCAGTTTTGTTTTCTCTTCCTCTTTTAATAATTCCAGAGTCAACTCCAGGTGCATCAGTTTACATCTTCCAACACTGAATTTTATCTGCTATTTTATCTCACCCAGCACCTTAAAATCCCTTCAAAACTATCTTGAATTGTTAGTTCTGTTTGAAAAAGCTGAGTCACTCATTTTGTTGAATCCCTTAACCAGACTTATGTGTGCTTGAAAGCATAGAGCTCACCAATGATCTCTGGATTTCCACAGGTGCATCAATCAGAAAGGCCAATAAATACCCCTTCTGGTTTCTTTTTTACCCCCAAAGTTGCTATTCAAACATGCTAGGACCTTTAATTTTGTGCCACACCACTTAATTTCCTTAAAAGCATTTGAAGAAAACCTCCTCAAAATCCTTCTAGAAAACCCAGTAGAAGGCATCAACAGGATTTTTCCATCCAGTGCTTGTTGACACCTTCAAGGAAATCCATATTTTCAAGAATAATTTTCTACGTAAACACAATGCTTGTGTCCTACTCAGCAAATCATACACATTTGTCCTGTTTCATATGTTCATTGGTTCTGTTCTTTATTATAAGAATCACATTTATTCATTGTTCATTGCTCTTAACTAGGATCGATTTACTAAATGTGGATGTCACATCTACTAAGATTTATATATCCTCAACTCCCCTCCTAAGACTTTTTGAGGGTTTTTTTTTCAAAATCATTTATAATCTCTTCAGCAAAAAGTGCAAGGATGGTCAATCCATTAATCAAATCAGTTATGATACTATCCCATCTGTACTGTTGTTTTAAATTAACACAGGAGAAAAAAAAGGATGTATAAGATATTACTTTAAAATTATTATTTATTTCTTAAGTCTAATGATGATTGTGACAACAGTAATCTTGAGTTTACAGCATTTATTTCCATCACAGTACAGTTATTGACATAGACACCACAGAAAGCATGAGTCCAGTCGAACCTGCAATGGAATATCCAGGGAGGTTTTGTGGAGTGGATACGCAGTGCATTCTCATTGTCCTTCCCCTCTTCCTTTTTTGGAGAGATTACTGACAGCATATTTTCTAGTTAGGCAAAACTCTTCATTTTATCTTCTTCACCTTCCCCAAATCATCTGTGAACTCTGAACCCATTTGTTTTATTTACAAAATATGACAAGTCAGTATAAACATTCCCTGTCTCAAGCAAGCTCAGTTTAAGATTTTGAATGGGATAAAAGGATATATTAGATACTGCTAAATCTAACTTTGAAGTTACCATATATAAGTTAAACAGTAGTGAAATCAGAATTCTTCATTTGAAGCAGAGGTTGATAAAAAAAAAGCAAAAAAGGAGTAACAAAGAGCAGATTTGAATATGTGATGTCTACATATATTTGCTTAGACAAGAGTGTTTCCCACCACTCAGAGACAAAGGCATTTCCCTCCTTGTTGAGGTTCTCACAGGAAAGAAACCTGGCAGTGTGAGCTAGAATGACGCACTTCCTAATCTAAATATTTTGAGAAATGAGCCTACAGTGGTCAGAGCCCCCTTGCCATGCAGAGGCCAGACAGTGACAGGTACTGGCATTCTGTTTGACAGCTATAGCTTCTATGGAGTTTAGCCATAGAAATGCCCCATCATACCTTTCATCAAAAACAAGGCTAACATACAACAGTACAGAAAAAAAGTAGTTCTCAACAGGTGGCACATGTGGCTGTGCAACTTATGGTCCCTTTACACACAAATGGATAGCTCTTGTGTGAGAAGGTAACCACCTAACAGTGGAGGAAAGTCTTTTCCATTGCGGGTCAAAGTCAATCCCAAATTCTGTCATTTATTTTAAGGTCTAAGTTTTGGCTAAAATACAAGAGCAAGTAAAAATATTTTAGGCATAAAACCTTCCAATGAGAAATGGTGATCTATCTAGAGAATAAGTTTCCCTTATTTTCATTTTTAAAGAAAACCTTAGAAGTATAGACTGTCAACATATTTTAAATTATTTTCACCATATCTCTTTATGACAAATTTGGAAATCATTTATGGTTAAAGTATTAAAAAGAAAAAAACAAAACCTATAAGGTCAGAATTGAAAGTAATCACAGTGACCATATTGCAACGTTTCAACTAGCGCACTCTGATTGCCCATTGAACTACTATTTCTGTTTAAAAAAATGAATTTTTATTTCCTATTCTGCTTTTAGACAGAAAGGTTCTTTCAAACAGGGAAAATCCTCACAATTGATTCTCCTCACAACTCCACCTAAAACCTTAGTTCAGGATTGTCCACTGCCCTTTAGTATTTTGGCTACAGATTAACACATGACATAGAGCAGAGGACATTTTTATACTTGCAGCTTTTTTAGGGGTAGGAAACACACAAACCCTTATAAATGAAACCTGAAGCCAAATCTTGAAATGATACACACTGCAGCATTGCATTATTGTGTAGACACAGCAATCTTGTATATAACTTTAAATTTAGGAGCCCAAACCTGACCCTGTTCAACTGGATGGGAATTTTGCCACAAGGTTAAGTAAGACTTAGACTTGGCCTCAAATTTCTACATAGAAGTAGCATTGATTTGAGGGTTTGTATCAGCAACATATTTTATCAAAGCTTCCTATCTCACCTTCATCCCACTGCGGCTGCCCCTGCTGTTACCATGCTGCCCTGTTGCTCACGCCACGATATTAGTTCCCTCTGAAACTGAGATTTGAGTTTAGGATTTTACTGGCAACTTTCAAGCTTCTTCAAGCCTTGACCCCTCTGTTCTTACATAACCTGGTCCACATTTTTATTCCTTTTCGTAACCTACTTTCTGCTTCTCATTTGTCTCTGGTCTCATTACTTTTCAAGTTGACTGTTTCAAAATATGGTGCTTTTGCACAGCTGACCCCAGTGTGGTGAAACTCAGTTCCTCTTGAAATCTACAGATTTGGGAGATAAATTCTCTCTATCTCTCCAAGATTTCGATGGCCTGTCTCATAGCGTACAAAGTGTGGTCAAGCCATGTGATATAGCTTTCATTCCTCCCAGACCTTCTCCCTCTTCAATTTTTTAAAGTTAAGGGCAGGCTGTGTAAAAGAATCAGAGCTCACAGCAGAATAATTGGAGTCATGTGAGATGCACACAAAGGTCACATAGGTTAGTACTGTTGAGGAATCTCTGATGAGGCAGTGGCTAGGAGGGATTTGTGACCCAAGACAATATTTCTACTTTGGGTTGTTCATGAGACAATTTTAAACAAATCATAATAGAAACAAATCCCTTTTTTTGCGCTCCTTTTCATAAAGTTTATGAGTGTTGTTCGTAATATTGAACATGCAAGGTTCCTGTTCCCTTGGTTTTCTGAAATGCATTTTTAGATGTTGTTATAGCCTAACTGTGCTTCTGAGAGCTTTCTTCCCACATAAATAACCTTGAAGACACCTCAAGTATGTTTAACAATTAATTCCTTCTTGAACTCACTGTCTTTTAAAAGAGCATGCTTGGATTTTGAGACAAATATTAATTAACTGGGGAAACAACAGTTTCAACATTGTATTAATTTATATCTAGAAAATCACCTTTTTTTTTACTCATATAATTTCATATTTCAGAAAACTCAGGAAACAGTTGCACTGCTCAAAGTTTTTCTCAAACTGTAAGGAGAAAAATGTCTTTTCACATTTTTCTTGTATACCATATTTTTTTCTTTACTGTTCCAAGGTAGTTTCATCTTGATTATGAATTTTATGACCATAATAACTAGTCACAGCATGTTGCCCTACAAAGCTAACTTCTTATTGCAAATCATTGCTTGCATTACAGCAGATTCTTGAACCAGGACTCCAGTGTGTTTAGCACTGAAAAGGGTCTGAATAAAATTCTTCTCCAGGATTATTTTGTAATTTTCTTGATTATTCTTTTTTTGTTAAGCCAAGATTAAAAAATTCATAAGAACCAATTGCTAAGTGCATCCTGAATGTGCTACTTCTGCCCTTACCAAAGCATGCAGTTTTCTATATTTTTGACCAAACTCCATAGAGGGAAGATGCTAATCTAGGTCAGGAATGAAGGGTATACACTGTGGGGCTAAATTTCTTTGGGCAGGAAATGGAGACACTGGTGTGACTGAAGAACTTGACCAGACTGGCTTGGGGTTTTGTAAAAACAAACAAACAAAAAAGAATATATTTGTGCTCTGACCTTAACATCTCTTAGAAATAACAGTGTGTTTCTCCTAATGTCAGTGAACACCTCTCACCTGATGCCAACTTGTCATCATATAAATCAACTTGAGGAGTCATGGAGTAGAAAAGTAAAACTTGCATTCAGATTTCTGGTAAGTCTGAAATTAATATAAAGCAACCAATAGTAATCTCTATTTTGCAAAAACAGAATTCAAACCTCTGTTTCAGCATTTTCTGGAACTCAAGCAATACAGCTCTTTCAAGGGTATATTTGGAAAGTCAGCACTTTCTTGTCAGATGTGCAGTTCACCTTTCCAGCTGTGCAGTGCCTTGACTTCTGCGCACCATTTCAGTGCAGTCAGAAGTCCACAGTGATACAACAAAGCCCAAACTTGCATTCAACTTTATCAATTCATAAAGACTCATAAGCTCAGGTGATTTGGGCCTTTCAAAGAACAGTTTAGTTAAGCCCTCCCTTGGAAAGAATAAAGACTTGATAAATATTTATCTCTTCATACCATACTTCCCTCTCAAACTGACTGCCATGTCATCAAAAATGAGTAGAAATCCAAATGGATGGAATTCAGAATTGACTATATCTAAAATGTGGGGTTTCGCTAAAGAGCATGAATCTTCACCAGTCCCTCACAGGAGGCCTTTACTTTACAGGCACAATTAAGCAGTGCATCCAAGATTTTTTTCTGCATACTTTACAGACCTCTTCAGTTATGCAGGCTCGTTGAGTTTACTAAGTAGCAAATATATCAGTTGCAAACATTCCTCAGGAGCACAGCATCCCACAGCATAAAGAATGGCTCCAGGAATTCTTTTTCCACACTCTTTTCCAGATCTTCTGATGTGTAACAGATGGTTGTTATTTCTCTTCTTGGTTTCTATTCCTTTTATCTTTACCCAAACTATTTCACTGCTGCATATTTGTACTGTCAAATTGCACCATGGTGGAATTATGCCTGCTTCTGGAATGTGGGATCATCTCTTCAGTTTTCTGCCCTTAGTAACACTTCCAGATAAATCCTCACTTTTGCTGACATTCCACTTGTGAGAATCATCTTACAAATGCCATTCTTTGTCATTCTCCATAAATAACAATCTCCATAGTATAGAATAAGTTTCAATTCTACTCTTTGTTTGGTTGTTTTTTATTCCTTACTTCTCATTTCTAGCAAAATATCTGAATACAAAAATACTTATAATACACTGGTCTTTATCAGAAAGCACCTCAATCTGGACAAAAGGCATGAACACACAGAACTCCCATATTCATGTCACTACCAGGTTTATCATTAGTTTGATACCTAGTTTTCTCCCTCTGAACATAATCTTGCAGTGCTAAAAAGTTTTCAGACACATTTTTCAGACTTTAGTTTCTTTCTTTACAGACTTGTGACTCTCTCCTAGGGAAACCATCCCATCCTTCATTTTCATAAAGGCTCTTCAAACAGTAAAAGATGCCTTTCAATTATTATCATGTAGTCTGATGCAGATTTTAAAATTAACAGTACTATGGAAAAAATTTAATGAAATCTGAAATATATTCCTAACCCCTGTAATAAAATTATCAGCTGGCACTCTGTTATTTAAATAACTGGTCTCCATTTAAACTACACTATTATAATGATGTACAATTTATTGTTGGACTCATTTGTTCAGTCTGGCTATGATTGATTTCACAAATTTCATCATTATTCAAATAGATCTTCCAGTGCACACATGCTTTATTGTAATCTTATCATAACTGTTAAATAAGCTAATGTATTTCAGCACAAATATTCTCTATCATTTGCAACTACATTACAAGTCCATTCATTCTGAGCAATAAAGCAAGAAACACTTTATTCAGATCTTACATTCTTCTGAAGATAAACATGTTTATCAAAATTCTTGTTACGGTTTTTGTTTGTGGGATAAGGTTAAAGAAATTACACATTCACTTTAGAAAATATATTTCTTCAGAATGCTTTACCCCACTTCTGGTCCCAAGAGCTATGCCTTCAATGTGCTTGAAAAGCTTTCTATATTGGCAACAGGAGTGTGAGTTTTAATTTGAACAAAACAGGTATTATAGAAGAAGCTGCATATAAAAGCTGCAAGAAACCTTTGAGGTTCAAGACACCTTTATTATCTTCCTAAGGGGCCTGTTCAGTTCTGGCACAAAAAGTAATTTATACACATCTAGTCCTCTTTATTTTCATAGGAATAATTATTTCTTCCTGTTACAGTTTTCCTTCTGTTGCCACTTTCTCCCTAGTGCAGTTTAACCTCTTTGTAATATACAGTTACAAAACATTGCTTGCAACATTAATTTCAAAGAGGTATTTCAACCTTCTTTGAAGGTGGCTTTAGTTCAGTATATGCAGTTTTTCTCCTGTGTTAAGATTTCTTCCAAATTTAGTTATCTATTTTTATCAAAGATGAACGGAATTGCTGACAGTACAAGAAGCAGAAAAGCGAGGGTCTCGCAATTGTGAAAAGGAACTGATCACAGATGACAGCCTGAGCTGTGGGTTACTGTAAGTTGCATACACTCCTGTTAGAACTTATCTAATATGCATCAGGACACCCTTGCTACTCTGTCTCTACTTCTACACTTTAAGTGTCAATCTAGCTAGCAAAATAAAGGGCCAAGTTGGCTGGTAAAGAAAAGGCATACAGAAATGGTCTTATGTCAAACAATTGATGTTAAGATTAGATTAAAAATCTACACTTTTGCAAGATGATGGATTCATTTGTGCAGGTCACTAATCTCTTGGTTGAAGCTGAGAAGCTGAGAGCAGAATGTAGTACATGGCAATTCCTATGCTAGATGACCTCCTAATCAATTCACACGGGGACATGGAACTATAGGAAAGGGGATTTTTTTTTTTTTTTCAAAAGTTGTCAGACTTCTGAGCTCAGCTCAGGTTTGCAAAAAGAAGCCAGGCATCTTCTTTATCTTACACTTTCTTCAACAACACACAATGCTTCTGTCATTTAAAATTCTCTCATCACTTTGATACTGATGGAAAAAGAATACTATCTACTTTCCTTTTTCTCTAAAAAGCTGGTTTAGAACAGCTGCACAGAAAACAAATCATAAAAATGTGGTTTTGTCAGTTTTGTGCAAGTAGACAGTGCTTAAAGACATGTGGGGTTAAAGGTTGAAACACTTTCAATCCATCATCCAGCTGTAGTTCTCAAGTATTTGGCTGTTCAACTTTGGAAGCTCAAGACAGCAATTATATGTGGAAATTGAGGAATTAGAACTCTTATCAAGCCTGAGTATTTGTATAAGGGCGCAGTTTTATTAAAAAAAAAAAAAAATCCAAATTCAAGGTACTTAAGGGGGCACACAAGGACCAAAATACGGTTTAAGAGTGTACCTGCCAAAGACAGAATCTGTTAAATATTTGATGACCAGAACCCCTGCACATGGATATGGGAGGTAGTGGTTCTAAAAAATAGGTCCTTAAAATAGATAAGAAATTCTTCATATCTTTATTGGTAACTGAATTTTTTCTTTGAATATCCAGCATTCCTGATCATTTCCAAGAATTATCATTATTTGGCTCTGTAGTGATATAAAGCGAATGAAAAGCACTGAGCTGAACATTCCACAAAAATGTATAATGAGAACTTACACTGTGAAAACTGCGTTCACTGCAAACAAATGTTAGGTTTTACCAAATATAAGATCATAATCTTGATATGGGATTGATTTGCAGGAGGACAATTGCATTTTGTACTTACAAGAAACTGATGCAATTTTCCAATTAAAAATTTACACAAGCCTATTATTCCAGGACTAATCTTCCTTCCAAAAATGAAAAGCAGAAGAAGAGTTCAGCTGCTTAGCTTGAAACTAAACATTTTTATTTCCATTTTATCTTCTAGTGTCAGCTCTTACTCTGCTTTTGATCCATAGATAAAACTAACTTAAGAAGTTTGCCCCCTTCCCAATTATCATGAATGACCACCACCACAAATGAATCATCTACAGCTCAAGCAGATTTAAAGCCAATAGCCCTACTAAGCCAGGGGCTTTCTGCATCTCCAGATCATCAAAGCCTCAATTCTGCTCAGAAAAAATGTAGCAAATTCAGGACAAGACCTCACAAGTTCATCCAGCAATGCATGCCGAAAACTGACAAGCTCTTTCTAAAGACAAATAGACACCTAGATAATTACAAGCTAATTGTTTCTCTACTAACCTACAAAACAACCGCCATGGCCATGTGGAATACAGGACTATAGCAATTGTTTTAACAGGAGGTAAGAAAAAAAAAAAAAAAAAAAAAAAAAAAAAGTGTTTTGATTTATTTTACTAAACTGAAGGACTTTCCTTTGCCTTAAAGAATTTTCTTTTGGTTGAGAATTTTAAGACCTGACTCCCACTTTCTGGAAACTTAACTTATGCACAAAGCTTGCAAAGTTTGCTTGCAGTGATCGGAAGCCAGTGTCCATATTTTGTCTCATACACTGGCTGTGCAATCTGAGAATCACAGATGTCACCCCTTGATTTCTTTTTCATTGTGAATGCCACTCTATTGAAAAAGAAAAGAGAAAAATGCTGCTACAGTGATATGGAGACAGCAAAGTGAATTAAGTAGAAATAATTACATTAAATCTATTTAAAAAGTCACTGTACATAGCTGGCTAGGAAGAGCTGGCATTGGTCATCAGAAAGAATTTAAAGTAAGTTCCACAAAGAAAACTTGTGTATGTTCACAAAAAAAAAAAAAAAAAAGGCAAAAAACAAAACCAAAACAAAAAACCCACAAAACCTCACCACATTATTATTTATTTGAAACAAATTTATACATTAGAAACAGCATTCACTTAAGAGTGGGGCTATGTCCCACTTTTGTATCAGCTCTGAGGTCTAATGCAGAAGTAGTTCTACAATCAAAAACTCCGCTGCTACTGTTAATTCATTTGTTCAGGGCAATTGCCTAAGGAATACCACCAAAAGAAGAGATTTGACAATATTAACTCTGACTCCATTACACAAATTAAACCAGCAAAAACTTCTTCATTTCTTAGTCTCCTGAAGAATAACAGAGGAAGGTTTCCTTTAGAAAGGAAAATGATCCAAGTATTTGTCAAGTATTTCACCATGCCACAATGAAGCATGGGACAATTTTCAGTCTCCAGAGAAGGGGCAGGTTAGGATGCTATTAGTCTCTTATCAAAGTTTCTACTGACCATCCTACTACAGAACATGCCCCCAACCACACACACAGCTTAATGTAAATTCAGGGGCAGAAGCAGTATTCTGCCAGATGAAACAAAATTCCAGTGAACTGTGAATGAAGCAAATTCAAGTAGCAATGCTACTAGATTTGAACAGTAGTAACTGGAACATAGGTGAAAACTTATGCACAGTTTGGATACTCATCCACCTAGACTCCTCTGAAGTAACCTGCTATGAAGATAGCATGATATTCTAAATGTATGTTAAAAAGATGGGGGGGGGGGAAACTCTTGCTTCTTGCCATGTTTTCTCACCTTCTTATTTCATTACGGTCATTCAAGGCCCAGTGAAAGCGAAGACAAAAAGAAGGTAAAAAAAAAATCAGTCACCAAAAGAATATTTACTTTAGTCATCTTGATTAGCCTTAGTTGTTGTTATGTCAATATTTATTCTGTGTATGGAATATAACAGCATTATAGGCCAGATTTTTGAAATGCGTCTCAACTCAGTATCTAGTTATGTGAAGTGAAATCTCTTGCATGTGGCATCAGTCAGACTCAACTAGAGCACAGAAGTTGTGTTTAAAAGACATTATTTGTTAACACAAAAGGTAGCTGATAGAAGTGCACATGAGAGTGACTGAGGCATATGCGACTCAAGATCACACTGGGTCTCTGAAAATTTGACTTTCACTGAATTTGTAATACTTCTTTCTCATGCTATCTGAAGAGTGTTGTAATTGTTTCATTGTAACTAGCTAGATTTAATGTTCAATGTATCTGGTAGTTTAGATATTTTTATCTTTCAGAGCTCTACATTCCAGACAAAGTCAATGCTGTGGATCCTTCAGCTGTACTGGAAATCTCCAGCTCATGAAACACAATTTTGCTTCCTGTATTAAACTTCACTTCTGTTATTGATTCTTTTGATACCCACCCTCCTTAAGGATAAGATTAAATCGCTTGTAGACTTCCTTATAAAATTATAAATTGAGGGCAAAAAAAATCAATGATAGATACCTCTAGCAATTAATACGTCACTAACAAACAAACTTTCCCACTTTCTCTATGTGTTTTCTCATGTAGTAAGAGGAACAGAAAAATTAGCTTTAAAAGTCTAAAAGTGAAGTATAGTACTTTATTTCTGGGGAAGAGAAATCATTAAACTATAATTATACTCATAACATTGGAAGGATTGGCAGTAAAAATATCAGGTTGAGATTAAGTCAATAACATTAATCACTTGTAACCCTAAAGAGCAAAACTGGTTGAAAAATGCTACAAAATTGAAAGCTACCATGAGCAAAGGGACTTGGGGAATTCATTTTAATTCATCACAGCTAAGTTCAAATACAAGCTGTTCTTTGTTATTCAACCTGAGGTATTATTTTTCATACAGACACTCACATCTGACCAAGCCATAATCACACAGTATAGAGTTTTCTTTATCTGATTGCAGAAATTCCTGGTTTAGCTATATATTAACAATGAACTGCATATGGATGGGGTTGTGTCACAGGGTAGACTATATTCTGCTCACTTAACCACATCTATCAGTGTATTAAGTGCCTGAAATCTGGGGCTTGAGCAATCGGTAGTAAAGTTGGCCTTAAGTCATTACTCTCTCCCTTACATGAGCCTAACAGGCATTATATACTGTTGAATTCTTTGCTTTTCCAGCAGAGCAGACAGCTCTCCTGCAGTTGCCTAAGAGAAGGCTATGAATTGCAATAAAACTTTCTCTCTCATCTGTGTTTAATGATTGACTGTGCTGTCTAAAATAGTACTTCTCAACCCCCAAGGTACGTTCTACCCATGAGAAACTGCAACAAACAGCAAATGCAACTATATCCACTCCAAGGATCCACATGTTATGATGATGGGCATTTTCTCCATAGAAATTATCTAAGAAATGAGGTGTGAATTTAAAGGGTTGAGAAGGACATCAGAAAGGTTGTGTAAAGGACATGTGATAAACCACCTAAGAATTAATTTGTAATTCAGAAAAAAATTATTGTGCTTTTGGATCTGAAGTGACCTGATCCATCTGCTCTGAAAATCAAGGTTTGTGTACTGGGACTGTGCACTATGGGTACATTTCAATTTGGCTGCAGAGATTTAAGTCTTTAAGCCCTAAGAAAATTAAAATCAATTAATGAGGTCTTTTTTTGCTTCAGCGTATTATATTAAGATATCTGATTTTACAGCTATGAAAGTGAGGACAGCTGTGTTTGAAGCCTTTGAAGTAATGGAGAAAATTGCTTAATACATGATGTAAAGTAACACTTCCAAGTGAAACCAACCAAAGTTCACAGATTTTTTTCAAGGAATGCTTTGAAAAAAATAGCAACTCAGGAACAATTTATGTTACCAGAAATAGTGAAGTAGGGGGTGCATGAAAAAGTATATATGCCATTGCCCATTCATAAGCAAAATCAAACACCATATCCAGTATTTGCAGCAAAAAAGTTTCAGTGAAAACATGATATGTTTTATGATATAATAGCACAACTCCATGTTATTGGCCTGACATGGCTTTCTTTCCAGAATATTGGAAAGAATTAGCTAAAACCTTTGTTTATTTACAAGATTTCCATTGAAGCTAGTTAAAATAGACAGATTTTTTTAGAAGATTTCCAGAAACATACAGCAGCCATCTGCAGGCAAGTTTATTTCTGAAAAGACATTTACGAATTTACATCCAACATAAATAAAGAGCTGTTAGACAATTAAGCTGGCAAACGTGCATTTTTCAGACAGAAAATAAACATTTGTTTCTAGCCAGCTGATGTATAAGTACTACAATTCAAAATTTGAAAACATACCTTTCTGTCCACAATGTGAAGACTGAATTTCTGCTTGAAAAACAGTGTGTAAGTGTTCTTGACTATGTGGACTTTTTTATTCTTATCAATATGGAAGATGCTAATCTTCGACAGGATTTGAAAAGCAATCTTCACTCACATCTCTCTTATTCTTACCCAATATACAAGACCAACTCAATGAGCTATACCTTGCCACACTTTTCCAGGCAAATGGCCATTTCAAGTCAAAAGGAATTATGCTTAACAAGCCTTAAGGAAGGACTTCAGGAGTAAAAGTAATTCCTGGAATTAATTTCTTATCACCTAGAGATATAGGTGGAAATTGAATTTTGGTTTAGCCTGCCAATTCTTAGGTGGAAAGCACTGAAGAATAATATAGCTTTGCTTCTTTCCAAACCCCTGTTTTCAGCACTTCCCTCAGCTATTATCTTTGCCCTGAAACATTTTACCCTTGTTTCTACCCACACCAATGTTTCCTATCTTTTATATTTTTCATCTTTGAAGAGCATCCAGCTATTCCTTTAGATACACAAGACCTAAAATAGTGTAAGCATATTTATTTAGCCGATGGTCTTTGGAAGAGGTTAGACAGAAACTATTTGGCTTTAAAATGTTAGATGTAACATATGTGCAGCTCCCTGTGAGGAAAATAGCAAATTTCTGTGAGAGAAAAGTTGGGAAAGAAAAGAATGAGATACAAGCCATACTGTTTTCTAAGGTATATAGGCTCTTGATCCAACAGCTAGTCAGAAGATGACTTTCCAAATCTATGTGAAACCCCACTAGCATTATTAATAGGAAACTGCATTGATGCATGTACACAGGCTTGTGTACTCTTCTGGGAATATAAAATGAGTGACTAATGAGGAATGTGACACAAGGGTGTTAATTCTGTAGTACGTCTGGTCTAAAACTGCATTTCTTATGCGCAGGAAAAATTAGATGTGATATGCATGCTGGGCTTATGAAAGCAAAAGATAATATAGTTCTTCTGCAGTAATGTTTTTCTTTGAAATAATACCTACAGATTGCTGCTGTGCTCAAAGCCACTAAAGCTTGAAAGAATAAAAGTATTACAATTTGTTTTAACAGCAGAATTTAGGTGTGGTTCCCCAACCTGCTCATGGAATAAAAATGTGTTTGGAAGGAGTTAGCTAACAGTTTCTGAGCTGTGCTGTACCACTCCCTAAAATCTCTAACAGCATTAGCAGCTAGTCCACATTATTCCATTCTCTATAGTATTAACTTTCACTCACATTAATATTTATATCATCTGTGGTATTTACCCAGTTTTATTTTACAGATTCTTTTAGATAAAGAACTGGATGCAGAGGGATAGGTCCATTGGTGTCTGATGACAGAGTGATCTAGGTGCACCTTCTGGCTATACAAGTCCTTATACAGCTGCTGAGTGCCAGAATCCAGGAAGGTAAATCAGAAGAAACATCTTGCTACTCTTGCCAAGTATCTTTCACATTTACCCTCAAAAGTCAAAATTGTCCACCATCGAGAGGAGGAGTCTGTGCTAGCCAGGTCTGGGTTTATGTGGTCAAACATTTTTATATTCTTAATGTTATCTACATTTTCGTAGTACTCGTCACAGCCTCAGCTAACGAACATGACCTCTTGCGCTATATACTGTACAAACACAGAATAAAGTTCCTGTCCCACAGTATTTAGTAAGGGAAAAGATGGAACAGACACACTTTGTCAGAAAGGGTCACAGAGATACCAAAACAGTAAGAGTCTATTTGTTGACTAGATAGACAATGAAACCAGCAAATCTATTTCAAGAGTTGTCTACCTTCTGCTCTTCCCTACAACATGTTCAGGGAGATGCTGACTAACTGTGATGTTTAAATAGATATGTACTGTTGACTGAATTTGCACCCCTTGCCTCTAGTTAACCAGATACAGTTCTTTGCACCATGTAAAACCATATGTACATCTGTCTGGAAAAGAACAGCAGTTGCTATCATAATGAGTGGAATCGAAAAACCTGTCCTAAACCACATACAGTGTGACACAAAGGCTTCCTGCTATAGAAACACACCCAAAGAGGCTGGAGAGTGCTCACACACAGTCCTACCACCACAGAGCTCTGCAAAGAAAGATGACGGAAGGCACTACTCCTGTCCCGAGACTGAGATAACTTTGTTCTATCTGTGAATTACAGTAGTACATCCCAACCTCCAATCCCCATTTCATTGTTCTCAAAAAACAGTTTGCTCCATCTTTGTGCAAGCCTTAAAATCTCACACATACACATAGCGCTTCTTTCCCTTTAAATCATGTTCCTTATGACAGACAGTGAATTTAACCTGTATGTCAAAAGATTTTCATAGGAGCTCAGAAAATTGTGCGCAGAAAAGCCAGTTTCTAGGTAAATCCATGTAAGATCTTAAATATCTAGCTCTCAAGCATCTAAATCCTCACTGTAAACCATAGCAATGACAAGCTAAGAACAGACCCCTGATGTTCTGGCATTCCTTATAACTGATTTTCTATATAGATTGCAGAAAAGGGACTAGAGTGTCCATGTGTTTCTTCCTTCTTAAATAAGACTTAAAACCTCCTGAATACACACAAAATCAGACAAAACCTTCCATGTCTTGAAGAGTGATTAAAGAAAATAAATATGAAAAGTTGCCTATGAACAAGAAAAACTAAAAGAAAAGGTTGGGGGGGAAGAGGGGGGAAGGAAAGAGAAAAGAAATGGTAGAAGAAAAAGAAAAGAGGAAAAAAACAGAAGAAAAAAAAAAATTAAAAAAAGAAAAATAAAAAAACAGAAAAATAAGGAAAAGCATAAAAAGAAAAAAAAAAGAAGAAAAAAAGAAAAGAACCCCATATTCTAAGCTTTAAATTTTGCATTCTCTAAGAATCCTTCTTATTTAAACCAGACTTTGGAAACCTTGATGTAGTTTCAGACCGTAAAGCAACAATTCGCAATGCTAAAGATATTTCCTTTGGAGTATTAATCCAGAATGTCCTTCTTTTTTTTCTTGATTTAAGAATATTTTAATTGGAAAGATTGTATTTTTTTTTAAGTTCACTTAAGTAAGTAGTTTTCTTCTCAAACATCCAGCTTTCTGTTAGTACTGTTAACTACTTCATCTTCCTTCCTATGCACATACACGTCATGTCTGGAGCAGAGCAAAATAAGAACCACATGTTTCATATAAACAGTTAGATGCTTTGCATATAGATGGTGGTTAGCTGGAACAACTACAAAAGAATAAAAGAGAAGGAAACAGTAGGTGGAAGACTCAGCATTTTAGTAAGAAAGCAGGAACATAAACAATTAATCATTAATATGGAAAAAAGGGGACAGCTATAGGATGAGGAAAAGATTTTGTTAAGCTTTTATTTGAGGTGAGCCTCACCCAACCACAGTTTGAGTCTTATTTAAAATACATATCCAGGGCAACACTCCATCTTGATGGAATCAGTGTCAAATCTTAAACACTCATTTTCCAAGGATTATAAATAAGAAGAGAATTTGTCATTTCATCATTCCATAAGTTTGCTGAATTTATTGTTTACATTTTAGTTGTTCAAAATTAAAGCCAAAAACGTAACTCAGGATTTTTTTCTTAATTGCATCCAGTAAAACTCAGAGTAATTCTACTAAAATAAACAGTGATTCTTAATTTTGTTAAGTAAATGTCAGTAGAGTTACATAGATTTATCATGGAGTAGCTCAGATAAGAAGCTAACTTAGTCAAAAGCAGTATTGGAGTGTGTAATGCCAGACTTGTCAAGCTTCATACTACACACAAAAGACATGCATCTGGCTCCATTCTGCTCTCTTCAGTGTGGTGCGTCAGTCTCAGGCAACCACACAACAGCTCCTCAGCTTCCCTCCAGCTCCAGGATCCAACATCAGATACATGCATTTAGACTGCCATCAAATTGTTTGGCAGATGGGATCCTGGATGGGGAAGGAGGGTAGAGCATGCTCCCTCACTGGGAGCAGTTGCTGTCGAGGGAGATCCCACCCTCTGAGTCCCGCAGACTTCAAACCACTGCCTCTTCCCCGTGGTGTCCCAAGCCCCACATTCCCTTTAAAACCAGAGCATTCTTGTAGGAGCAAATCTGAGCTCTTAATGTTGATAATAAAAATATTCAAAGAAAATTACTTCAGCGATCTTCATTACAATTAAATGTTTGCTAAACAAAACCACAGGTAAGATGTCTCTGTAGAAAGAAATTTTGCATTTTCTTACCATTTTATGGAACATTATAGTTCATAACTGTTGAGTTTTCCATGGTGATCACCATGTAATGCAGTGGATAGTCTCTGTGAAATGTATTTTCCTCATAAAAAGAAAACTAAACACTGAACACAACTAAACGGCTAACGCATATCCTTTTTTGTCTTGGTTATCAGTCACACCTTGGCCAAAAAAATAAGAGACAAATGAAAACCAAAATGTTCTGAGAAGGGCAATCTTGGAACATTACATAAATTTACATAGCAGCTTTTTCAAGGACTTTTTGTAACAATGCATAAAAAATGTTGCATTGATTTTTTTTCAATATCTACTTGATTAGTGAATATCCTATTGTTGATTAAATTGCTAAGCAAAATATTGCTTTATAGCTAACCCAGATTACATAATATTAGTTGTCTATAGTTACAGTCATACTTTTCAATTTCATTTGCAGAGAGAGATTCGCTGCTTTGAGATTATTTCATACAAATGGGAAGGGAGGGAAAAAAAAAAAAAAGGAAAAAGAGATTAAGGATTTCTCTTGCTCCAGGCTACAGATTGGTTAGGAGCCAGATTCTGCCTCCCTTTTGCCAAGCCTTGGAAGAGTGGGGGCTGGGAAACAGCACAGTGAACTTCAGTTACTCCTTTATCTCCCTCTGTTTCATCCATTATCTTCATCACCACAAGTGAAATTGTCTTTTAAAGATAATTAGGAAGCAGTTAAGTTTACAGCAGCCCTGTGGCTGTCCTAAAACAAACGGCTGGAAAAAGAATGATAGAAAGTAGCCTCATTTTTTTTCCACATGGAAGCACATGGGACTTAATGAAAAATGTACAGAATTAAGACCAGAGAAGGCTGGAGATTTCCCAGCTCCTAGTTCTGTCTGAAACCCCTTATTTCTCATCCAGACATAGAAGTACTTCAGAGCTTCATTTAAACTAAAAGCTCTAATGGGAATCTCTACCAGATAAGGTATAGGTCCTTGGTCTAAAAATCAGGAGATAGAAATCACTGAAATTCAGCATAGATCTACTTTCCACTTCACAGTCAATGCTGTAAAACAGATAGAAAAAAATGTTTGAAGCTAAATCATAATGAGTCTTTATTGGATCTTCCTGGAAAAAAAAAAATAAATGCAATTTTTTGGGGAAAACATGTTGTTCAACTTTTTTCATTTCAGGGCTCTTACCACCCTTGAAGAAAAAAATAAAAGGAAAAACTTCATGATGATGAAAAGATACATGTCATGCAGTCTGCATCTTACTGATGTTAACCTAATCCATCAACAGCCTGCAAAAATGTGGGCCTTGACAAAACGAAGCAGATGTGCTCTTAATCCTCCTGAAGTGAGCTATGGGATGGGTATCCTCAATCATCCATGATGGTTTCTCTGGTGCCCTTATGTCTCTTGGTAAAGGCTGAACAGAGTATTTGTCATTGAATCAGACCTTCACTTGAGATTTGTGTGCTTTCTAGTCCTTTGATCATGTCTCATATTTTACCTTAACTGAACCTTCATGGACTTTTGAAGATAATCATTGCTTTCCATTTTTCATCAGAGAGAGCTACTGTCATGAGCAATCCTCCCTCTCTGCAAACACTCCTCTTGAAATGTAGGAAGCTACTTGCACAGACTACTGAGAGGCAAATAACATACAGTAGGTGCCAGCTTTAGGCTTTTTTCAAGTAACAGTTGTTAAATCTTTGCTACTTCTTGTTGATTGGACGCTTGATTAATCTTTCACTGTTTAGATCCAAGAGAGGTGAGAAAACACCTTTAATGCCAAAAATGGAAATAAGCAGGGTTTATTATACCTCATTTATGATCAAGATTCCATGGCTTGTGCAACACAGAGGGTGCGCAGGGTGTGCAGAGGGCAGTCACTGAGTTTTGCCTGGCACTCTCTCCAGCTCTGTGCATACAGCAGGCTAAAGTAGTATCAGCCCATTTTTGTGACAAGAAAGACGTTTTTGCCAGTTTTCAGTGATTTTGGATTGGGGTTTTTTTCCTGCTTCATCAGCTTGTAAATGAGAAAAAGCCATCTTTGTTAATGAATCCAGACATCCCACCCAAATGTCTAAAACCACCAAAACAGAATACACCTTTTATTTAAACGCATATCTTGATTTAAACACAGCTGGTAACTCACAACCACGCAGCCATTCACTCACACTCCCACACCCTTTCCTCTCTCTGGGTAAGAAGGGAAGAAGAATTGAAAGAATGCAAACCCCACAGGTTGAGATAAAGGTTTAATAACTAAAGTATAGTAAAATACTACTACTGCTAGTAATAATGATAATAATGACAAGGAAATAACAAAGGAAGAGAATATAAAACTAAAAGAGGAAAGGAAAAAAAAACAAACCCACAAGGAATGCAAGTACAAACCCACAATTGATGAACAATACAATTGCTCAGCACCCACCGATACCCAGCCCAACCAGAACAGCAATTGGTCTCTTCTGGGTACCTCTCCCCAGTTTATATACTAGGCATGATGTGCTGTGGTATGGAATACACCTTTGGCTTTATTACAGAAGCACAAGACTGGAAAGCAGGTCAATGCAGTCAGCAGAGAACCTCATTACTGTGAAGAAAGTACGAGCTAGGGACAAATCAACAGTTCTAGTACTTCTATTATCAATTTTCTCCTAGACTAGTGTGCTCTTTATCATTGTCTATTCTGCAGATTCATCAGAACAAGAAATACATGCTCAGGTTATTCTGCACTGCAATAAACCTAGCCTGACATTTACCTCTAAGTTCCACCAAAGCCAGTACAGTCATTCAGAAATTCAGAGGTCTATAATGGTTCGTATTCTTGGTACACATAGTGTCCTTGGCAAAACAGTACATGCAGCATTCAATATAGCAGCCTCTTACCATGCCTGAGAACAAGTAGCTTTTGTTTGAATATAACATCCTTTGCAAGGTATTTAGAAGTGTTATATTGGATTGATCACAGGACAAACACTGTATCATCATACAAAAGACCTCTGCTCCTAGGAATAAAAAAAACAGAGGGCAAGTGATTAGTCATTAATATCACATAATGAGACAGGCAGAGCTCTGACTGAAATACAGTCCTCTTGCTGCCCAGGTCCATGCTGTAAGGCTGCAGTTCCTACAGATTACTTAACTTTTCTGTGGTTCATTTTCTCCAAAAATAAAATTATATGATATAATACTCTTTCGTCCATGACATTGATACAACAGGAGGGCTGATACAGCATACAAATATTCATAGCATACTTTGAAAACGCAAGCTACTATATAGGAAAGCAGAAAAACTGTTAAAGGTTTACTGCCTGGTCATATAGCAAAAAGAAAAACATGGAATAAAACCTCTACAAGCATATCCCACAGAGGTGGTACCATAAGAGTCTTATAAAGCTCAGCCCAGCCCAAATCAGTATAGGCAATACGATGAATCAGTTCTGTGGCACTCTGCAACTCCACAATTTTTCTTGACTTGACCCTAATGAAGTAGTTTACATCCAGTTTACCACAGTTTGACAACAATCTCTATGTAGCTAAAATGTTCAGTGACCAAAGACAGTGCTTTATTGTGCTAACTAGAGAAAATGGATCAGTTTGTACCAAATTGCTCTGATTCAGATCCGGATCCAGCTGCCAGCTCTACCAGAGATTCCCAAAGGACCTGGAGCTAGTCAAGTGTCTTTCCATTCCTCAGCTCCCCATAGGTAGCTAGTTCAGTAGAAAAGTTGCTGGAATTGACAAAGGAATTACTGGATAAAATTCTACAGCAGGTATTTTAGATTACATATGATTATCAGGGCATAAGTGATATAAGATCTACGGCTTTATCTTCCAAAGTCTATGCAACTGTCCAGTTTTGCAAAGTTAAAAATTCCAGCTGGATCTATTTAACATTTCTCTAAGCAGTCAACTTTTTCTCTCACTTAGCTGCCAGTGTTTTGTAATTAGGAATCATTTTATTCTCAAATCTTTGTCATACTTTCATTGCCATGCTTTTACAAACTAACAGAGGAGATAAATAAAGGCTCAGCTGTCTATGGTTTAAGAAAAAAGAAAGATGCAGTTAAAAACTTCTAAAGAACTAGGTAGAGAAACAGCAAGACAGATGATTATCTAGAGGTTACATTCATGAAGTGGTCTTGAAGGACAAATATATATAAGGAAAAAAAAAAAAAAAGTTCTCTTTTTCCTCAATTGGTTCATTTGTTTTATGAAATAACAATGCTCCATTCTTCTCATCCCCTTTAAATTTCATATGCAACCTTCCAAGTCAATTACATGGAACAGACAATGTCAAGGAAACATAATCTTATAGTTTATGCATAAGCCATGATGAATATGACAACTTCAGTGAAGTTATAAAATCATTTAATAGTCATTAAAAACAAAATTAAAGTTGCATTTTTTTATGAGTTGCCAGAAATTACAGTAAAGCATGTTTTCACCTAAACAACATTTCTGGTTAGCCATATATTAAAGATACTGTCAGACTGTTAAATTAGGTACTCACTGGATTTTGTAGTTCAGCGTTGGTGTTCAGACTGAAATTCAGTGTTGCACTTTCCCCATCTAGCTGCAAACAGCAGAAAAGCTAGCTAGACAAAGGCTAAGAACCATCCTTACAAAAAGGAGTGTAAATATGATTTAACTAAAAGATAGAACTTACTTTTCTTTTTTTTAAAAAAAAAACAAAGTTCAAGGCATTGTGAATTGTGATCGTTCAGTATTGATTGATAACCCATTTAGAACATATCCTCTTTTACTTCACTAATCCAGTTGTGGAGCTCCTATGCTTTACAGAAAAGCTATGTCAGAAAAGCATCCTTAAAGGTATGCAGTCAAACACTGAGCAGTTGAGAAAAGTAAAAACTAAAATTCCCTAGGGAACTTAATATGCATGCACTATGTTTCAGATTTTATCAGTACAATCACACACTATCTTCCTCTATGGAAAACCAAATCAAATACAGATCAACAACCTGTTCATCTCAATTCTCATCTGCTTACACAGCAATAACCCCCCTGCCCTCTATGTGTCTCATTGAGAACCACAGTCCTTGCCCTAGCACACAGAAGAAGGCTCCTTGAACCATTTCAGTTAGACTTATTTCCAGAAAATGCTTCTTGCTAAGAAACAGTTGAAGAGAGCTGCTCTTTCCTTTCCCTTCTTCCATTTGCTCTCACTTTCACCCAAAGGAAATGAAATAATACATAGCAGAGGAAAAAGGACCAGAAAGCACAGCAAAACCCAAGAATGAGCGTGTTTGAACAGGACTTGACATGTACAAGGGACTCAAGAGTAATGGGCATGCTGGCAGTAAGCCAGGGCACAAAACAACTGTGTTTGTACAAACTGGTTATATATTTACTTCTGCCTAGTAAAAGGTTATAAATGGTTTGCTGTGCTTTGTAGCACATTATTTGTCATTAATAGATTGTATAAAGAATAAATCATCCACAGTGAAACAAAATATGGGGGAGGGAGAGGACAGGGGGATCAGGGAAGACCCCTACAAGCATGTGGACATTTCTCTAGTAGAGCTCTTCTCTTTGACTTAAAATTAGGAGGGGAACATGAGATGTCCCAGTAACAAAAGACAGAATTAATATTTTAGAAATTATCTCAGTCAGTTATAAAGGGCATAAGCCAATAAATAATAACTTCATAGAATCACATAATGGTTTGGGTTGGAAGGGACATTAAAGACCATCTTGTTCCAACCCCCTGCCATGGGCAAGGACACCTTCCACTAGAGCAGGCTGTCCAAAGCCCAGTCCAGCCTGGCCTTGAACACTGCCAGGGATGAGGCAGCCACAGCTTCTCTGGCAACCTGTGTCAGTGCCTCACCACCCTCACAGTAAAAAATTTATTTCTAGTAACTAATCTAAATCTCCCATCTGTCAGCCATTCCCCTTGCCCTGTCACTAAACATTTACCCTTGTAAAAAGTCTCTCTCCAGGTTTCTTGCAGGCCCCCTTAAACTACTGGAAGGCTGCTCTAAAATGTCCATGAAGCCTTCTCTTCTGGCTGAACAATCCCAGCTCTCCCAGCCTGACCATCTATTGAGCAAATTACGAAGTTTGCAACCAACTGTAACCAAATTCTTTCATATTTGTCTAATGCAATCATACATGGTACTAGTAAGTATAAAAGACAGGATGTGGGCTGGCAGCATTGTAGAAAAACCTACACAAATTTGATGGAAATCCAAGTTCTATTGTACAGTTACATACTGCAACCAGAAAACCCAGAGGCTCACTAAGCTACACACATCACCAGATACTGCAATTAAAATATAGTAAAGGGAAAAAGGTGCCTTTTCATTCCTTCATCTTGTCAAGCTATGTTGAGTCATGACAGTAGAAAACTTCATCGGGATTGACAAGAGAAGTCTGAGGAATCTGCTCCAATAACCTTTTATGTTACTACAGTTCTGAAGACTCATTATTTAGTCCTCAGCCTAAGACAATCCAAAGTAAAACGATTTGTCACACCAGTGTCATGGTTTGAGGCTTTCAAACCCATGCAGCCGCTCTCTCACTCACTCCCCTCTCTTTCTTCCTCAGTCCGAGGG
>JASSUY010010539.1:0-11895 GCA_032466535.1 Forpus xanthops
GGGGGGGGGAGAAAAAAGCCAAGCACAAAAGCTACAAAGGTGCAATATGCAAACTTGAAACCTAAAATTTCGCCTTGTCAATTAACCAACATATCGCTTTCAAAGTAACTCTGTCCCCTGACCCTGTTTACTTCCAATTAGAGATATGCTGATTTGGCCAGGAACTGTAAATTACAGAGGTGCCTTTTCAGGTTCCCGAAGTAATGTGTGGGGAGGGTGGGGGGGTGAGGGTGGAGAGAAGGGGGAGGAATAAGCATAAATTTATACCAAATAGTCTTTGCAGAGTTGAGGACATGAAATATGGTGCATCCAGCCCTGCTAGTGGCCCAGGACCTGCAGGCCCAGGTCCAGCACCCACAAGGGCAGCTCCCTGGGCTCTTCCTCAGCGAGGGCAGGCAACAGCAGAAGGCACAGAGTCAAACAGCCAAATAATCTTCACACGTGTACACCTCAGTTTAGTGCAAGACACTAATGAGGACACTCGTGTTTTTACTACCACTGGAGAAATTAGCCAGGTACAATAACTCACTGGGGGAAAAGAAAAGGGGGGGGGGGGGAGTAGGTATCCCTTCCAATATTATGTTCATAATTCTGGTAGTTTGGTAACTGTTTCTGATGGTGTTGTAATTATTACTGTGAGCAGAGTTCATTATAATTTCAGCCTCTGTAACATAAAGTCGTATCACTGAGTTACATAAAAATAGCCCATTTTCCCCCATAAAGGTAAGTTCTAATAATGAGGAAAAATAAAGGTTTTTCAAGTGAGCCAGGTTACCAGTTTGTTGCAACGTTTACGTGAGGTAAAACTTGAAATGTATGAGTACTGGATCACCACAATTTTCCAATTCCTGGTGTACACAAAAGTGAACAGAATTTTTCCAGAGGAAAAAGCAATGGAGGGAAGCAGCATACTTTATGGACTACACTCCATAGGTATTTGCCATACATAGAGTTCAACAGTAAGTTTATTGGGAAGATATCTGCTGCCAGATGGAAGACAAAAGAAAGTTTTGGACTATGTCTGATTCTCTAGAGCATTAAAAAGGGAACACATGTAATGCCTTTAGCAACGAGGTATATTGCCTTAAAAGATGTAACTCGCTGTTTACAACAATTTACTTTAAGAAGCGATTGTTCTATAATGGACACTTACTTGACTACAGTGGGATAATATCTTTACTGGTTGTTTATTTAAACACCACTACTAGCAATAATGCAAAATAGTGGTATCTGTTGTATGAAGTTTGCTGTTCAATCAGTTCACATGGTGATTTTTTTTTTTTTCTAAGTGGTCTCTGGTCCTTTTTCCTCTAACAGATTTAGTTGCCAATAAATCAAAGTTTCTGCAGAACTGAGAGCAATGCAATCATGTTTGTGTTTGTCACCATTCACACGTGCAAGGGGTCGAAGCAGAAAGGGCCACAAAAAGTGGCATTTTCGACACATGGAGATCTTCAGGGAAATATTCTACATATGCAGCGTGTTAGAGAACATGAGTAACCTCGTTAATTGTGGGGATTTTTTAAAGGTTAAGAGGGTTGCTGGAAAGTATATGCAATGGCTCATCCTGAGATCTATTTGGTCAGCTTGGAAGTACAAAAGGAGGGCAAGCGCCTGAAAGCGAAAAGCCCGGTCTAGCAACGCAAGGAGGGAGGTATTGGGGACCTACCTAGCTAAAGTAATGCATGGAAGCACTCCCCATTCCCCGGTATTCAGCCCTGCAGTCGCGGGCCTCCAGCGGCGGCGGGGTGGGTGCTGGGCCGCGGCCTGCCCTGGAGCCCTTGGGGAGCGACGGCTACCCGGCTTTAGGCCTATCCACGTTGCATTTCTTCACTGCGCTGATATAATTATTTGCCGTGCCCTAGGCCCCTCTCTCTCCCCCTCTCCCTTTCACGCCGAGGCGGCCTCACAAGCCCCCGCTTTAAAAGGCCCGAGATGTTTTGCATGAAGCGCTCACAATAGGGGTTGAGAGAATTGACAGTTTCAAAAACAAGGCGCCCTGTCCTTTCCAGATGCCGAGGACCCCTCTCCCGCACCATCCCTCGTTTGCTCCTCGCCGCTGGTGGCTTTATCCTTAGCATTGCAAATATACGGCAACAGCTGTGTTTGTAAACAGGGGGGAGGCCGGCAGGAGCCCCGCCGCCGGCCCTGCTCCGCGCTGCGCGCTGCCTCCGCTGGCCGCAGCTTCGCCGCCTCGCCAGCCACCGCCGGTACATCAGTGGGAAACAAAATAGGAAAGGGAGACGAAAAATCACGAAGGGAGCGAAGCCGGGACGCGGAAAGAACGCGACCCTCGAACGGCGGGCCTGCTCCGCGGTGGGGCGGCACCTGCACGGCGGGCCCGGGGGACAGCGCGCCTCGGGCCGCCATCTTGCCCAGCGCCACACAGCCGCCCCCTGGCACCCTGGTCCGGCTTCCCCGCTCCCGCAGCGGCTCCCCGCGGCACAGCGGGGGTGACGGGGCAGCCTGCGGGACCCCCGGGGGCTCCCGCACTTCAAAGCGGCCTCTCGGAGGGGCCGCGGCTCCCACCCCTCTCCCCGCTCCGGCCCCTCAGCTGGGGCGTCCATCTTCCAGGCTCTCCTGTGGCGCGGCCCAGGGCATGCCGGCTCTCGACATGACCTCTCCGTGCGGGGGGGA
The DNA here is from genome assembly GCA_032466535.1 of Forpus xanthops. NCBI lineage: Eukaryota > Metazoa > Chordata > Aves > Psittaciformes > Psittacidae > Forpus > Forpus xanthops. The sequence goes on from JASSUY010010539.1 coordinate 2,638, forward strand.
TCGCGGCTGGGGAAAACCCACAGTGGGAGAAAGCCCGCGGTACTTTCGTGGGGCCCCCGGGGCAGCTGCCCGGCGAGAGGCCGGCGCGGGCAGCTCCAGCGTCCCGGAGGGAGGCGGCCCATCGGCGGGGCTCGGCGCCGGGGCAGGCCTCGGGGCCGTGGTGAAGGCCTTGGGGTCTCCGCGGAGGCCGTGCGCCCTCAGCCCCCGCGGAGCCGGCCCTGGGAGGGGACGGTGAGCAGGGTCAGCGCAGAAAGTGCAACAGGGCTGTTTGCTCTCGCTTCTAAAATGCAGTCGGGGTTGTAAAGCGTGTGAAATTACGCACTGGTCTCTTAAAGAGTGGCTAATTTATAGTAAATAGCGAGGGCTTTGTAAATGGCTTTATTATGTTGTTTCTTGTTAATTGTTGAGAAAATCCCCATTGTTGAGTGTGAATGGCTTTATGGGCTAACCCGGTCCCCACTGCAATCCAGGGGCAGTAAATGGCCGCTCCGCTAATGTGGCCCGTAGCGAGAACCCGGCACCAGCACGCTGACCTTTAGGCAGCGGCGCCGGGTGCACGGAGGGGGCGGGCAGCACTAACATGGACGCCTCCCAGGCAGCGAGGAAGAGCTGAGACCCAGGCACAGTGGTGATCCCGTTCTCGCTGCCTGGCCGCCCGGGAAGCATGGGCACGGAGCAGGCCCGGCCGACTCTCCCGGCGCAGGGCCGGGCCCATCGTGGCCCAGCACACGTGCAGGGGCCGCTCCCCGCCTTTGTTAACCGCCTCGGTGGCCCGGGGCGCCCGTGGTGTTCTGCCCTGCCGAGGAGCACGTTTGCCGGGCGCGGGGGGCGGGGGGCTCCTCGGCAGCGCCGCGCTCAAGCACAGCGCTCAGCCTCGCTCTCCTTCGTCTCCCTTAGACAAACAAATAGGAGCCAGCGCTTCCATGCCCTTCTCCCCCCCGTCCCGGAGGAAGCTTCGGGGGGTTGGGGTGCTGCAGTGAACTTCTCCAAACCACATCCCAGTCGCCGAGGTGGGCGCTGGTGGGGAGAGAGGGGGCACGCTGCTGTTCCCGTTGGTCAGAGGACCTGGGGACGCAGGGTCTTCCCCGCCGCTGCAACGTAAACGCCGTTTCACCGAAACGCCTCCCGAGCGCACGTGCCTGCATATTATAAAATACAAATCGCGATGAAATGTAAATTCCACTCTAGAAACTTATATTGGGCTATTCTCTTTCCTGAAATCTCTCCCCCTCTGATTCGCTATTAGGAGAAATCCCCCAGGGTTTAAAGCACTTGTTTCACGGATTTCTGCACAGCCCACATCTGTCGGCTTCCCCTCCTCGGCTCGCCCCTTCGGGAGGCGGGGAACGCCGCGGCTGTCCTGGCGGGGCCGAGCGCGGAGAGGCCGCAGCAGCCCGGTCACTGCACCTCGGAGAGCAGCGATTTTCCTACCCGCCTTCCAGGACTGAATTGCAAACGTGTCAGATGCACGGCTGCCGCTTCCCCGGGACTCGGGCTCGCAGCGCTTTTCCAGGCTGATTAGTAGTGTCGGAGTAGCGAGATAGGGCTGTACAGTCCATTTCCCTCAAAACAGGATGTTTCCATCAACCTGCATTTGGTTTTCCCCAAAGAGCAGCAGAGAGTTTTAGCTGGGAAGCAGGTCCTGGCTTAAACCCTCTCCTTCAGCGGCCACTCGGGTTTTTATTTCATCCAGTCATTCCCCGTTCTCGGGGGAAAAAATTATATATATATATATATAAATAAACCAGCAAACAAGCAGCACCGCTGAGAAGCCGGTGATGGTGGCGAGGCGCGGGGCTGCTGCGGCAGGGCCGGGGCACGGCTCAGCCCGGGGACCCCTTCCCCGACCTCAGTGGTGTTTGTCGGGGCTTGTTGCTCTCGCAGCAAAACCTCTGCTCTCTCGGACCACATCCCGGCCGAGCAGCGCCTGGGCTGGGGTTTCCAGGGGCTTTGTGCCTTCATGGAGATGCATGTGGATGGGGCGGCGAGTGCTAAAGCTGCCACATAACCTGTGAGAACATATGTTTTGTATTTACCAGCGATGCTTTTGTATTCCTTGGGATTCAGGGGTAAGCTGCCGAGATGACAGCAAACCCAGAATTATTATCAAATAAACTGCATGGAAAAGTAATAGTAATAATAATAATGATAATACGTGTACATTTAAAAATGAAATAAAAAGGGGTTGCTTGCTTTGGGAAATTCCCATTTCCACTTTGGGTTTGCACGAGGGTAAATGGCGATGACGTGGTATTCCGTGTACAGCTTTCTAGACCATTTTGAAAACTTTCCCGTGTCTGCTGAGGATGTTTGAAGTAGCACGTTGTAACCAAGAGAAGGATTTTCAGGTTGTTTCCTGCTATGACATAATCGTCCCCTTCAAAATCTGGCGAAGTTCGCCGGAGGGAAAAAGATGTTCGTGCTAAATGATGTGGGAGAAGAAAAGAGAGAACGATGTTTAATGCACGCTATAAAATAATGTCAGATCTCCCCGACTGTGATCTCGCAGGCTCTCTTACATTTTAGGGGAAGTTTATAAATGGTTACCTGGGGTTTACAAATTTTGCCAGTAAAATCTCATTAATTCCATTATGATTTCGGTATCCTTCTCCCGTAAAGAGGCCTGTAAAATGCAGTAATTCCACACAAGCCCTGCCATTCATCAAGTCCGGGAACATTTGTATTTCCCTATCTCGCTGCGTAGAGGCCGATAAATAGAAAGGCTCTCCAGATAATCGCTGCTATCTCCTGTCCTCCACGCAGAGCACTTGGTGGTGTTTGTTCCGCCCCGGAGAACCGAGCTTCTTAAAGAGGCTTGGAGGGGGGTCAACTTTTTAAAACACACCTGAAAGCTGGGAAGCTTGATACGTGTTTGCATTGCTCGCGGGGGGAAAAGGAGGATACCCAGCAGCAATTCCTCATCAGCGGACTTAAAAGTGGCTCCTGCCCTTCCCGAGGCCTTTCTGCGTCTCCCCTTCCCTCCTCTCCCCCCTGTCTCCTCGATAAACACCCTCGCCGAGGGTCCCAGCGAAGGCTGCGGCCCGGAGCACGGAGCCCAGCTCCCCGCCTGCCGTGCTGGCGTTGTTCCTCCCGTTTTCCACAGGAGACGGATGACATCGGCTTTAGGGAAAAGCTCCGGAGGTTAACGGAGTGTTCATCAACTCCCAGCCCCGTGAACTGCGAGGTCGGTTTTGCCGTGGCTTGGAGTTCACCAAACCTGCAAACCCAATTTGCCTTCCGCGCAACATCCACTGCTTGTCTCTGGTTTAGCAACGTCGATGGCGTCTGATCGTTTAGAAAGACGAACTACATAAACATCAGATAGTTTGTATTAGAATCAAGCACAGTGGCAATTGCACAGAGCTGGTTTTAATTTTATTCTAAAGTGTTTACACATCGACATATGATACATTTGTCTTCGCTGCGAAAGTTAAGAATCGATAGCGTTAATAGTTTTGCATAGACGTGATAAACATTTCTGCATTGCTACCAGCCTAAGGTTCCCATGTTCGGGTGCTAAAGGAAAAAGGGGTTCACATTGAAGAAGAGCTGTCTCTGCCCGCAGAGGTGCTAAGAGTATCCTCGCAGGCGCCGCCGAGCTCAGCAAGTCTGACCCTCTCCCTTCTCAGGGCTGTGAAGAATCAGCAGTGCCCTTAGTCCGGTTTTACCTTAATTTTGCAAAGCTTTTGCTCAGCAGTCCCTACAAAGCTCACGCCTGAGAAAACAACTGGTTTCTTCCCGGGGAAGAGCTGCTCTGTGATAAAAGCCTGGAGCCCGGTTCCCCTGGGCTCCGACTAGGATGACAGCGTTTGCCAGGAGCCTCCCTCGCTCCCAGGGAAGCAGGAAAAGCAAAGCCACCGCTCCCCAGCTCACACTTTCTGCCAAGGTGCCGCAGGTCCTTTAGCGTGCTTCCTGGTTTTCCCAAAGGATGTTCAGCGACATCCAGTCTTAGCAAGACAGGGTGGCAAAACCTCGGTTGTGCCGGGACATTTTCTAGTATCGAGGATGTGCTCCCAAAGAGGTAATAAACCCGTGGATTTATGTAGATATCTATGGACACACACCAATACGTAGGAGTCATCGACATTTGCAGACGCTGCTAATGCAGCATTTTCCCCCAACATGGAAGAAGTATTATTTTCAATTTTCAGGTGTTGCTTTGGGAAGATCATGAAATCACGTAGGAGCTCGAAGCCTAACCCGATCCACAGATGGCTTCGCACGTCTCTAAGTCAAACAGGTCAAACAATTTTTAAAGACGCATTTACTAAGAAAGAAGAAAAAAAAAAAAAAGAAAAAGAAAGAAAAGGCGTCTAAGCTGGAAACCTGTGGGGGCATAACAAAAGCAAAGAGGCCAGAAAGAAATATCCCACAGTGGATTACAAGGTTATGGGACAGGTCACTATAGGAAAGTTAAACAAAAAATGAAGGGTACATTATATAAACCTCACATAATTAAAAAATAGTTAGTCCCAATGTTGTCGTTAGACCCTCAGGTATTTGTGGCAGTTGTTGATCAAGTGCCTGTGAATTTATTGGTACTTTATTCTATTAAGATACCTTTATTTACCCGGCGTTTGCTTTTTAACATAGTTAGGAAACTGACCGCAGCCTTTAATGACTGTGTGTTTAATGAAGACTGTAATTATTTTACACTGCAGACAGATGTACAAAACGAGCTATTACAGGAGGGGACGTAGAGAAGAAATAACCCCAGCCTTACAGAGAGAGGGCTGTAAGACAGTAATATATTAAATATTGCAGCGATCGATTTCAATATCCTGAGTGGACACGGGAATAAAAATTCACCCCCAAGATGAAATGATTGTGAATTCTTTGTTGGAAGGGGAAAAATGCGATTTTCCTCTTTTTCTTTTTTTCCTTGGTTTTTTTTTTTTTTTTTTTTTTTAGAGCCTTTTTGTTCAGGTTGGAAGAGGGCCCGGCCAGCATCTTTCATGCCCCAGAGTCCCGGTTTGGGCTATAACCCTAAAGGTTACTCGAATCTCAATGGCGTTTCTCCGTGCTAAAAAGATGGGTCTTTGTCCGAAGAGAGCCGGATTAAATATCAAGCCCGGCTCCGGTGCGCGGGACGCGGGCTGCCCCCGGCAGCGGCCTCGAAGAGTAGCAGCTCACCGGGGCGCCGCGCGGGGGACGCCTGGGGACTCCCGTAGCCGGGACCCCGATACCGGGCAAAGGAGCTGGGTCTTGCTTCGGTCACCGGGGGGGGGGGGGGGGAGCTGCGACGGGAGCGCGCCCCGGTGCCGACCCTAGGGAAATAAGAGGGGAGGAGGGGGAATGGCACCGCGCTGCCGTTTGCCCCAGCCACTCTCTTCCCGTCCTTCCGCCCACATCGCCTCCCGCTCCCCCCGCCACGGCCCTTCTCAGTTTTTAATAATAATTAAAAGGCTGAATGAAAATTAAAGGGAGGCAGAGGATGGGCGAGGCGATTCCTCGCCCCCGCCGAAGCCCTCCTGGGCGATGGGGATAGGGGTAAAGGCGGCCAGGCGGTGTGCGTAGCTGCTGGGCCAGGGTTCCTCTGCACTCTTCGGGCCACTTCTGTTCTCTTCTTTCTCCTCCTCCCCGTCCTCGGGGTATCCGGGCGGCACAAGGCTATCAGCAGTAGCCGGGGCTGAGGTTTGGCCGGGCAGCGGTCGGGGCTGGGGTTTGCTCCGCTCCCGCTCGGCTGCAGGGGAGAGAAATTACAACCCAGAAACTGTGAACCTGTTGACTGCCACATCCCGCGTGAAAGGGCCGGTAGTCTTTTACATTCCCAAACCTATGAAGTGGGGATGCCATCGCTGGGCCCCTGGATTCACCTGTCACTGCAATCACTGCCCCCGAGCACTGACAAATATTCACAATAAAAGAGTGAAAGGGTCTCTTAAGGTTCACTGATTTGTGTGTAGAACTTTGGAAAACTGCAAACAAGCGAGAAAAATTGTCCATTCTTGTGAAGGGAAATACAAGTTTGCACTTAACCGTTCAGCGACAAAACCTACGGACCGGCCAAAGAGCCGGGCACATCCACTATAATCTCCATAACAATTTCATTTCCTCTCTTCCCTCTCTCCCTCTTTACTGGTTAGCAAAGGGGAAAATCTAAGGGTTTAATCCCGAGGAAGGCTTTCCATTTATTCCCGCTGCAGGGAGAAGGGGATATTGAGAAAAGCCAATAGATTCCGGACAAAATGGAGAGGGAAGCCGGCGGGCTCTGCTCTGGGAGAGGGATTGGGAGCATCCAGCCAGAGGACACATGCCACTCGGGGTGAAATAGAAACTGCCGCTATTAAATTTCCTTTTAAGTGTGCCTTTGGATTAGCTGTACACGGAATCTAGTAATTAAGGCCCTTCTCTTTAGAGAAAACCTTTTCGGTTTCGTATTCCAGCGTCGGGCGTGATTGCTGCGTGCTCGAGAGAAAAAACATAAAGGACCAGTTTTTTTTTTCTTTGAGCGCAAAAAGTTGCTGCCACAGAAATGGTTTCTACTAAAGACGACGTTAAATTGTAGGGTATTAGCAATAATCACCGAGGGATCTGTTTTATACCGTCTCAGGCCTCAGAATCTGCTGTTCCCGTCTTGCTGGGACCGGGGAAAAGCGCTTCCCGATTAAATTCTGCATTAATAGAACTTGGCAACCGGCAACAAAAACCTTGCTTAAGTGAAATGAAGAGACAAAAGGCACTTTAAATGCTGAAGATGGGGGCTGGGGAGCTTATGCCCCAATTTTAAATGAAGACGACGATCATGCTTCGTAGCCAGCGCTGAGCCCGGGCTCGGCCAGCGTGCGGATAGCGCCGTTCCCCCGCAGCCCCGACACCGGTCTCCAGGCAGGGCTCCCTGCACCCTCGACCCCTCGTAGCTGAGACCTGGGGGATCTCGAAACCGACCCCCGGCTCCCAGGCGGAGCTGCCTCCGTCTCACCGGATCATTAACGGGACCGGCCGGGGGGATCCCCCTCGCCGGGGCTGACGGGAGGCGGCGTGGGGACCCCGACCTCGCCGCAATTCCCCAAAAGGGCATTGCACGGCATGCTCTGGGGAGGGCTGCTTCACCACCCCAACCCCCCCCGACACGCGGGTGTCGTTTCCCACGGGACGCGAGACCTTAGGAACCCCTTCCTGATGCCCGCGGAGTGTGTGTGGGGAGGACAGCTCCGGCGGGGTTTGCGTTGCACAACGCTGCGCGGAGCGCGGAGCGGGGCCGCAGCCTCGCAAGCCCGTGCCGGGTCCGGCTCCAGGCGCGGAAATAGAAATGTAACATCTCTGCAGACAAATTCATTTTTGACGGATTTATGGCACGGTTTGGCTTTCAAGATCCTCATTTGCTCCTCCGAGCTGTGCTTAAGTCCGGGGTGCAGCAGGATAAACACGCACGGGCTGCTCGGCGGAAACCCGCCAGCAGGATCTGCCAGCCAAAGATCAAGACACTTTGTGCATTTGCCACAGATAATGCCCATATTCCGAGTGAGTGATCAGAGAACTCCGGTATTGTTAAGTAAAATGAGAGGAAGGCGAGTGACGTGGGAGCCGAACAATGGCATTTCTGAATCAGTTTGGTTGATTGACATTTGGGGGCTTCATGACCCGAGGGAATAGGACTCATTACCGTGAATACACCAAAACATCAACCGAGATTAGAACTCTGGATCTTTTAAAAATCCTATTTCATTCTAAATTATAGTGGGAAAATACCAATTCTAAGAAAAAAATAAAAGAAAGAGAGAGGGAAGAAATTACTCCTTTATGCTCCTTTAATTGCTCAAAGCCCCCAAATAGAGTAAGAAATGGCGTTAAGATTTTAGGCAGCATATAAGAGGAGAAAATTAACTTTACAATCTAAAAGTCTTGCAGCTGACAGAACACCGAATGCGAGGAAATCCATGTCTCTGGGACCGGCAGATCTTGCTCCGAGCTGAGGTGGGAATAGGCGCACGGTGCAGGAATAACTTAATAAGAAGGATATTTGGCAGATTGATATGAATAACTAATTATAGATTATTTAATTCCACCTTTTGCTTTTTATATTCCAAATCCTCAGGAAAAGGACAAGAAAGGGTGAGGGAAAATGTGTCCAAATCAGCCTGGAGAGTCAGGAGAGGCAGTGGTCAGGGCTGCCATGGATTCTGTTTGGAAGATAATGTCTATTTTTCACCAAATTGGGAGTAAAAAAAAAAAACCCAAAAACCAAACAAATAGAGCGGGGCAGAGGAGGGTAAAATCTGAGGTGACGGTCCTGCCCGGCCTGGAACAGCGGCTCAAGGATTTGCCCATCTCCAGAACCATCTCCGGATCCTGGGAACCAAAACACAGTCCCCGTGTCTAGCACAGGGCCAAGGGATTTTAAATAGATATAGTTGAATTTGCTCCTTCCTATCTTTAGGGAAATAAATGCTCATGGGGCTCCTGCTGCAGGATGGAGCATTTAACCAGCGAATGTGGCTTCCGGGGGGGGGGGTTCCCTTGCTATCAATTTTTCGATCAGATATCCAGGCTGGGGATCGCTCAGGAATAGCTGCTTTGCACAATAGAAACAAGGACGGGTTTATTTATTTATCCGGCCATCAGAAATACAAATAATTAGGACCCCTGCAATCCTGCCAAATAAATTTAGTGCTTTCGGGTTAAAACACAGGCACACAAACAAACCCGATGATTATCTAAATGTTCAATTATACATTGAGTAACCCGGCCAATGACTCAAAGGCTCCGCACATGTAGATATCATCATCTTCGTACGGAGACATCTTGGCTTTAATTGATGAGTGCTTCGTCCTCATTATTCGCAAGAAAAACAGGGGGCACGTCACATTAAAATTAAGATTATTTTGATTTTTCAGGCTCTTAAGGAAAAATCGGTCTGATGACATTTTGAAATGGGAGGGAGAGGCGGTGTGGTTCATTGGGGAGTTCGAACAAAGGCACGGACCCGGTAACAGGCAGGGCTGAAGCGGGGTGGGGAGGGAGCACCCCGCGTTCCCCCAGTCCTCTGGAGGTGCCACCCGAGCGGACGGGCGCTATGGGGTGCTCCGCCGGCTCCGCGGCCCGGCCGAGCCCCTCTTATTGCCGGAGAGCGGCAGTGGGACCCATGCGGTACAACTGAAACCTGCGGTGCTCCTGCCCATCTCACCGTGCCCGGGCACGGCGGGGAGAGACAGCCCGCGGGTCCCGGGAGCGTGCCCGGAGCGGGAGGCGGGGCTCGGGGAGGCAAACTGCGCTCCGCCGGGCGGCAGCGGCCTCGGCCCCGCACCTGCGCGGGGG